>CAIGRN010017886.1:0-12961 GCA_903798345.1 Fraxinus anomala
TTTTTTTTTTCAAAATTGTTCAACTTAAGGGTAATATTGGGACTTTGTGAAATATAGATTTTAGGTCTCAAGCATACACTAAATATAGTGGATATATTAAAGCTTTTTGGGAAAGATAATAAAATCTACACACAAGGTTATATCTAGGGTTTGAAGCAGGAAGTAGATGAAGAATTTGAGGATTTTGAAGTCTAATACCTAAAAGATTTCATAATTCTCTCTTTTCTATCTTCTTAATTTTCTAATGTCAAGCTAATTTTTTTTTTTTTGCATTTTATTACTTCGAATATGTTTAGCTCAATCTTAATTAGATAGAATGACGATGTAAACCATGTTTGAAGCTTTAACTCAAATGTTTTCATTTGAGACTTTAGTTATTTGAATGAATTATTTTTAATGACTTTCAAATACTTTATCAATATTTGAATGTTTTGTTCTCTATTTTGTTTTCAAGAGGTCGAAAATAAATTATAGCACATTTAAAAACGTTGTAAAACCTAACAGTGAATGTGATATACCATTATGCTTTACTTGATCATTGATTGAATGTTCTAATTTTGATTGTGTTTTTGCTTATTTGCAACTACCTTAGAGATAAGAAGGTTCATGCGTAAAAATATGTTTAACCCTACTAGATAAAGATGGTTAAACATATTAGGAATATAGATCATCAATTCAAGCTGGCAGTGGTCAATTATGAGAAATCGTGAATTAGAGTGAAAAAATATTGGAGTCAAGTCCTAGTCCTTCTCATAAATGAATCTTTTTTTCCAAAATGATCATTCAAGATTTAGTTTAATTTAGGAAGAATTGTAGTTAGGGTCCCGGATTTTTCAATTTGTTAGAGAATGTATATAAACTTTTCATTTTTGCACCTATAGTCCCAAAACTTTCATCTCGATTGAAGCTAGATGACATATAGATGGAATTCATCCATTCCTCCATAGTAAACCCAAAAAAATCAATTCGACAACATTTTGATTAATTTAAAAAGGGAAAAATAGTAATTTTATATTTCTCCAATAATACAATTAAAAATAAATAAATAAATAGGAGAATTGAAACGGTTCATCTTCCCACCTCACCCCACCCTACCCTCATTCCATCTTAGGGTTGTCAATAGATTGGATTATGGTCAATTGTCGATCCAAATTTGATGAAATTAATGAGATATGGATTTAGAGTTTCAATCCGATAACCCGATCAAGATTCAAATTCAATAATTCATTAACTAAATGAAGTAATTATGGATATAGATCAATCCAAAGAGTTAGTTTTAGAGCTAGGGTTTGTGGTGTCCCCACTATTTTTTTTTTTGAAATTTAAGGGTTGTGTGGTGGAGGAAATAGAGTAAACGTGGCAAAAGAGGAGAATGTGGAATTGGACTTTGTGCGGAGCTGAATTGCTTGATTTTAGGGAATGATGTTGAGTTCTGTGAGGGTGAGTTGTTGGGTGACTGCCATTGCCATTTATGTAATTTCTTCTGTGTTTAAAAGTCTAGAAGTGAATATTATGAATAAAATTTTTATTGATTTTGGGGATGAATTTTGAATTTTTGGATGGTCCTCAGAATTCTTTTGTGTTTCACGTTTAGGTCCGTTTGATAGGTAAAGGTGGAAAGGAATTTCAATTCCATATTAGTTGAAAAATAAAAATCCATCAAATCGATAGGAACTCATTTTCTATGAAAATAAAGAAAATGCAGTTTAAAGTGATTGTATTTTGGAATTCGATTCCATTTCCACGTTGAAATCAAAATGTCAAAATAGAATTCGTTTTCCTCGAATGTGACATTTTCATGGACTTCGTTGCCATTAAACATGGCAATAATGATTTTTTTTAAGGACCAAACATGTGAGTGTAGAATAAAAAATAGGTAGCTACATTTTTAGTAATATATTCAAATGTTTTTATTAATATTATGCTGCTTGAAATTTTTTTGTAACCTAATTTTTGACCTCAATGAAGAATGTCTAGCTTTGTCACTGGGTTTGTGCAATCATGTAAGTGGGTGTAAAAAACATCGAACTTTCTAGGATTTGGAGAATTTTGAAGGGGTTTTTGGATTGGATGTTATGTCTGAAGAAGAATTCAAGGAAAACATGATTTTTTTGGATTGAGGAAGACGAAGATCATGTGCAAGTGGATTATTTTGATTTTTGGCAATTTTGGAAGAGGGGAGACTGAAGATCTGCTGGAGGGTAGTGGTGTTGATGGCTGTGTGGTGATGGTGCAGGTTCAGGAGCATGTGCTTCTTTGTTAAGATGTAGAGGGCAACAAGCAAGAGTTTGTCTTCATAGAATTTGCGTGAGTAATTAAAATTAGTGGGACTTGGATAGAGGTAGGACGAATGTTGAGAAGAAATTCAATGGACAAATCAATTTAAGCGGATTCACTAATTCTTCAAGGCTGTCTACAGATGGACCATTTGTCGAAAATGATGATAAAACTAATAATGAAATCCTTCAAATTTTTTGCATTTGTGGGAAGTTACTAGACGCAACAAATTTGTGATAACGGGTCATAATCAGACAATGTGTGACATTCAATACATTACTGGTCACAACAGGTCACAATTAACATAAATTTTGTCATAGAGTCACATTTAACATATAAATGGTCACAAACTTTTATATGTAAACATATTTATCACAAACATTCACGGTTAACAGGTGCATAATTACAAATGTCACTGTTAACAAATGCTTAGTCACATACAGCCACAGTTAAGACTAATCTGGCCACAGAAAATCATAATGAAGACACACTTGGTTATAGACGGTTACAGATAACACAAATCTGGTCAACATATAAATGATCACAAACTTTAAATGTAAATATATTTTGTCACAAACATTTACTGTTAACAGATGTCTGGTTACATATGTTATTGTTAACATAAACTTGATCACATACAGTCACGATTAAAACAGATATGATCACAAACAATCACAATGATGATAAATTTAATCACAATTAACACAAGCATGTCACAAAAACAATAATAGCTTACAGAAACATGGTCGTAAGCAATAATAGGTTACATAGACCTGTCACAAACAGTCACTGTTAAAAGTCATATACAACATAAAACACAAATCAGGTTCACATACAGTACAAGACATGGTCATAACTTATTCTTTATATTAGTTGCAATTAACCAATAGTTGGTCACAACCATTCTTTATCCGACCTAAAAAGAGAGAAATCTCATCAGCATAGAGAGAAGTACAAACATGATGAAGATTCTGCAAAGTGAGAGATAAAAGAAACTTAATGAAGCAAAAAGTTCTCTCCAACAATACATGTCAATAATTATCTGAAAATCCCAAGGTTTAGCCCATGTAAAGGGAAAATATCCCATCTGATAAAGATCACAAGAAAATGAATCAACGAACAATATAACATTTAGAAAACGCCACCAAAAATATAGTAAAAATGTATTCCTCCAAACAATAAAATCGAAAAACAACCATGTACATAGGCTTTACAAAGAAAAAAAAAACTACAATGTAATTATTGTGCTCATAAACTCGAAAGTCTCTACCGGCTGGTAAACACTTAGGGTCCGTTTAATTGCAAATGTGGAAAATTGGTGGAAAGAAAATGAATTACAGAAAATTGAATTGTTTAGAAATTGTTTTACTGAGAATTGTAATTAATTGTGTTCGATTGATATAATTTTTCATCTAGAAAATGTTGAAAGTTTGGTGTCCTTTTGGCATTTTTTTATGAAAATTGTCTATTAAAGTGATAATGTTTCTACCATTGAGTCTAGAATTTATTCCATTTGTAAAAAAAAATTAAAAAAATAAAAAATAATAAAATAAAAATGACCATATCAAAAATCATTCGTTTGACGTTGTTTTGCATGGAAATTGTCAATAAAAGTGATAAATATTTTTATCATTGTGTCTAGAATTTATTATAATTGCAAATAAAAAAAAAAGAAAAAAAAACAGGAAAACCAAAAACCAACAAAACCAAAAGAAAACAAATTCCTCGAATTCATGGAAAAAGAGGCGCGTGGGTTACTGTGTGGAAAACAAATTCCAGGCAAAAGTTTTGCAATCGAACAGGTAAAAAGTTGGAAAATGGAATTTTCCACTTTCCATGGAAAATCAGTATTATCAAACGGGCCTTACAGAAAAAAGGGATAAGGTTGTAAACTAAAACAAGCACAGATAATATCAGGTATATAGCTGAAAAGGGTCCCCCTTTTGTTAAGAATTCATAAACCATTAAAGGGACTTCTGACTCTAAACAGAACCCTAAAAGTTTCACCACATTCAGACGGTTGATTTGGGAAACAAATTTTACTTCATTCATAAACTGCTGAATTCGTCTTTGATCACTATATGACTTCTTAATGGAAACTAGGACTGAATAGTGAAACTGTCATATTGCAAAATCGAATCAAAATGTGATATTCTAGGTTTAGGGTTCAAGAATGGGAAAGAATGAAAAACGACGTGAATTTTTACTAGACTATCGCCAACATTTGGCTCGAATGTCAGAAACAAAAACTTCATGGCCTGATTGTCGCCTCTCTTTCTCTCGAGCGACAACGTGTCGCTCGACTGTCGCTCATCCCTCGCTCGAGCGACAGTGTTATTCGAAAAAAATTTATTTCGTTTTTGAAAGGCTTTTTGTCCGACCCATTCATTCTCTAACCTACATATAAATATTCAAATGGCACAGAACGATTTTATAAGGTTGATCATTGAGCAAACACTTAACTTTTCTTATACTTTTCATTCTTTTGAGATTTCAACCTTCATTACTCATTGTGTATTGTTCTTGGCGGTGAGAAAAATATCATATCCAAATATCAAATTGCTGCTTCCTTCATATATGTTAGAGTTTCTGAAGATCAAGGGAAGGTGATTGGAGTTTCAGTCATTGAAGAACGCGATGTTCTTCGTGCATCCACATGTGATAGAAGATTTCACAAAGCTAAGAGTTGCTACAGGAGAGCACAATCCATGAGAACTTTGGAAACTACAGCTAGGAGTTGGTGAAGGAACACAGAATCCAAGAGAACTGTTGGAATTACAGTCAGTATGTGTCGTCGCCTAGTTTGGTAGACTGTAAGTTATAAATTGTTTATAGTTGATTGTTGACTGGCAAAATGCTTGAAGTTTTTACTCAGTTGGGTTTCTCCGTGATCAAGTGTTATTTATTGCTTTCATAATTGGGGTAATTTAACATAAGAAAATATGAATTACATGATTAACCATCTAGAAAATAATTAATAGTGACTTGTTGTTATTTAATTGTTAAGTAATTTTGATTCCGCATAATCACCTATTTACCTCCATATACATGTTGTTAGGGTCGAACTACATATTTTCAATTGTTATCAAAGTCTTAATTCGATTCCTGACCCTTAATAAATTCTAAATGAGCCAGTCATTGTCTGTCCCTCCCTTTTCCGACGGAAGCAACTATGCTTAATGAAAAGTTTGAATAAGAGTATTCCTTAAAGGTTTGGATGAACGTATTTGGATTAACGTTCAAACTGGGTGGACTCCACCTTCATTTACTGTTGTTGGTGTAGTTACACCTACTGATATTTCATTATAGACTAAAGATGACTTAGCTAATTGTAACTGGAACAGTAAAGGCATTCATGTCCTGTTCATGGCTGTGTCTGCAGAAAAGTATAGGATAATTTCGATGTGTGAGACTGCTAAAGAAGTTTGGGATATCTTAAAAACCACACACGAGGGAACTAAAACGGTTAAAAATTCTAAACTGCAGATGTTAACTTCTAGGTTTGAAGAAATTAGAATAAAGGACGATGAATCGTTCGATGAATTCTATACGAAGCTGAATGACAGTGTTAATTCGAATTTTATCCTAGGTAAGAAGATTCCTAAGTTCAAAATCGTTAGAAAAGTCCTTAAGATCCCTACGTGAAAGGTTTAGACCGAAAGTCACTGCGATTGAAGAAAGTAAGGACTTAGATGCAGTTAAGATAGAAGAACTCTTAGGATCCCTTCAAACTTATGAACTCACTATTTCTCAACCTAAAAAAGTTAAATCTATAGCCATAAACACTGTTAGAGAAGAACAGAAAGATAGACGTGAAAAAAAAATAACTCTAAGACTCCCATTAAGAAAGCTCAATATGTTAGATGCCATGAGTGTCACGGTTACGGTCACTATAGAAATGAATATCCTAACTTGAAATAGAGTTCTAATAAAGAAAGACGTAAGGCTTTAACAGTGACCTTGAGTGATGATGAATCAGATTCAAGTGCTCAAAGTGATACATTTGGTGGTGAGTATGAACAAAATTTCATGGACTTCACATCAATAGCTACAATTGAATCTGATAAGGAGATTGATAAAGTTGAAAGTGATAAAGAGTGAGAAAAATCCAAGGAAGAATCTGAGGATAAACCTGATATTCACGAATCTTATCGTGAATTATTTGAGGAGAGTCTTAAGATTAAAAAAGTCAATAAAGTTGAATTGAAGAATGTTAATGATCTTGAAAGAGAGAAAAAAAAACTCATAGGTGACCTTCAGGACTCTACCAAAAATCTGAGTGAGTTGAAACTCGTTAATGAGAATTTGGAAGCCAAAGTTAAATCCTTGACAAGTGATCTTGAAAAATCTAATACTCAACTACAATCCTTCATGAGTGGTACGCAAAAACTGGATAATCTAATGGGATGAACAAGCCTCCTGGAAATAGGCATGGTCTGGGTTACATTCATAATGGTAATACTACTACAAGTACATATTAGACCACGTTCTTCCCGACCACTAATAAAGCTCGGTATACTATTATTCCTGAATCTAAGGGCACAAATGCATTTGGATCAAAACGTACTATAAAACGTACGATCAATCGTCCTACATATCAAAAATAACTTCCGAGCAAATATGAACCTAGGTTCATTCCCACTTGTCACCATTGTGGCGCTTTGGGACACACAAGACCTAGGTGTTGTAAGCTCATGATTAGAAGTGAAAGTCAGGATGTCTCGAGCACGGTTAACTTCCTCGCCAATTAGGTTAGCAACTTAACTAAGATGATAACTTGGTTAACTAAAATCACTTCTAATTCTAAGAATGTTTGGGTTAAAAAGAGTGACTTGCAATGTCGTGAGATTGATCATGCTCTCAATGATAAGAGCATCCATAGTTCTCCATGACTAGTTTCTTTGGTGCATGCATGTGTAGTTCATTGAGTCTATTCATTCTTGCATGCATCTCAATTATTTGTGTTTTGTTTTTATTTTGTTTTGTGTTTTTTTTTTACTTTCTTTGAGTATTGACTTTCTTTATTTTAAAAATAAATAAATAAATTATAATAAAAAAAAATTTGGGCTCTAGGAATTTCATGATGCTCTTAAACATAGCATTTGTGACCAAGTATGCATTCATATGTTCTATACTATCATTTCCATTACTTGGTTCGGTTTAATATGAAGTATTGAGTATAAGTTTTTTCATGTACCATATGCACAACACACACACTCTGATCTTGTAAGTGAGTGTGGACCGCATGTGTGAGATTTATGATGGCTGTCATCTGTTGATAAAGCGACATTGAACGTGAATTGACCTACATTTAGATGACCTTAGCTCATGATGCATCTCCCTGTATTATTTAAAAAAAAATTATATATTTGCTTGGTTCATCTTATACTATTGTTCGAAGTCTATTTGACTCGAGTAATTAAGCTCGATGAATTTCTCGTAACCTGGTGCCTATGATCAATTGACTTGGGTTAACCGGCCTAAAACTCGTTACAGTGGTCAATTTAGTCGCTTAATAGATAAGAGTCTGCACATAAGATGCAATATTTGAGAAAAGCGACATAAAAAATTATATGCTCAAATTTAGGGGGAGAAAAGAAAAATATTTATGTGATTGAGCTTGTTTTCAGATCCTCAAAATCATAAGGGTTTGACTTTCACGAGTCAGAAAAATACTTATTTAACAATGATGTTTGCATATCATTTCTCCCAAATTTAAGGTTTAGTGTCATGTTCACACCAAAATATTGGCATTTTACACACGTGAGTCTCTTATATACTTTACTCTATTTTGAACCTAATTTGAATACGTGGGATTTTATTTCATTTTATTGATAATGCACTGCTTGTGAACACATGCATGGTCGAGTTCATCTGTTTGTCGAGTACTTATTAAAAAAAGGAAGAGGTACTAATTATCTTAATTTTCAAAAATTCAGTTCTATTCTTGTCAAAAGAGTTTATCACTAGCTTATCGCTGGCCATGCTCGAGCGACGGGCCGTATTTTTGAATTTTAATGTTATTTGTCAAGGGTTTACGCATTTTTCCCAATTTTCCTCTTGATTTCTCTCAAAATTTCTTTAACCCACATAAAATTTCTGCTTTATCAACACTTTAATCATCCCAAATCACTTCATTGAGGTGTCATTTTATTGAATCAACGAAGTTAAAAGGTAAATTCCTAAACCTTTGGTTTCTTCCCATTTTTGCAATTATTTTGGAATTTTTCATTTTTTCTTTGTTCTTGCTTCAATTTATGGCGTTGCGCTAGATGGCTTAGTCATTCTCATACAATGTCACCTATTTTGGCATGATATTGCAACGATAATTGGATTATTGGACCATTTTTGGCGCGATTTTCATTGTTTTCATTCCATTTCTACATTTCGATTGGTTGTTGATGAAGGTTAGAGTGGGATTAGTTAGTGATGTGTAGTTATGAATGTGGTGGACTTTTAAAAAGATTTTGGCATGAGTTTTGGGTTTGGGATAGTCTTTGCAGTTGGATTGAGGTTGGTTGTTTTGAGAGTTGGAGCTGCTGTTGAGTTGTAATTGGTATATCTGTGTTGTTGTGGTTTACATTGCTTTGGTGTTGACTCTGCAATGACGTCACGTCATCACTGCAAGACTTCACGGCACGCATCATGTCTTCACGTCCCATACGTCTAGACTTCACGACATCATCCTGTGCATTCATCCTAGGGGACGTTGCATTTACCCTCTTTGCCTCGTTTTGCATGCATTCATGCATCTCATGCATTTTTTGTCTATCATTTCGAGGTCTTGATGTATTGATTCTACTCATTTCAGATGTCCCCTAAGATAGCTCGTAATGCCGCTTCGACACCTAGTTACTCCACTTCTTACAGTAGATCTAGGTTCATCTCTATAATTGCCCAAGATATTTTTGGGTCGCAGTTTTCTCTACGGACAGTTTTGTTTGAGGGCGAGGTCATTATGTTTGACTTGTCCCCTAACCTCGCTACTATTTTCACTTCTCAGAGTTGGGAGCCTTTATTGGTTGAGTTGACACCTCCTCCTAGCCTTCTTGTTCAAAAGTTTTACACTAACATTCATGATGTTAGCGATTCGAATTTTAGGGTTTTTCTTCGGGGTAGGACAGTTAAGAACATACCCGATGTCTTATCGAGTCTAATACATATTCCTCGGGCCGTCCGTCCTTTGTTTCCTTATCTGTCTGTTGATACTCTTCCATCGAACTCTCTAGTCCGTTCCACGTTGTTCAACACACCGTTGGAGGGTGGTCCAGGTGTGATGCGTACTGGATCCCTACCCACTGACCGACATATTTTGTTACGCATTGTGTGTACAAATCTGTGGCCAGTGTCGCATACCTCTTCTTTACCTATGGAGATGGTTCGTTTTTTGTACGCCCTGTTGCACGATGACTATATTGATCTGCCTACTTTTATATGTCAGTAGATTTTGCGTGCCTTTCTTGTCACGGGGACTCGGGTGGGACTTCCTTATGCTTGCCTTATATTTCACATTATGACAGTACTTGGCATTAGTTTTCCTGAGTGGGTTCCTTGGAGGGTTTCTCGGCTGATTGGTCACACTACTTTTGCTCATAGTAGGTCACATGCTTCTTCTGACCCAGCTGAGCCAGTTGATTCGACCGTGGCAGCTGATCTTTTTGATGATCTTATCTCTTTTGATCCATCCGTTTCCTTCCTATTTCTTTTGCTCATCCGTCGGTTGACATTCCCTCGACATCCACGTCAGTTTCTCTCCCTGTCGAGTCTGTTCTACCTTCTGTGTATGTTCCCATTGACTCGTCTTGTTGCTCTTATGGGACAGATGACCGTGCTGATCGAACAGCAAGCTCGGATGATGGTAAAGCTTACACAGCTACGAGCTACAGTTGATTGACACACTATCAGGTTTACTACACTTCAGGGTGCTGTTGGATATATTCAGCGTTGGCTTCGATGGATTCATCGCCATTGGGATGATGGTGGAGCATCGAATAAGGGCACGAATACTGATGATGCAGATTGTGCAGCTTAGTTGCTAGATTACCCCTTGTCATTTTGTGACAAAAAGTGGGGAGTAGTTAGAATAGATATAGATATGGAGTAGATATTTTTGCTTTAATAGGATGTATATATTTTTATCTAATTGATGTATTTAAAACTTTTGATTTTGATTATGTGATATAATATATTTCAATTTTTTTAGATTAAGTTTTAATATTTTAGTAGTATCAATGTTTCGTTTTGGTATGTTGGATTGTATTGGTACTATGTCTTAATTTAGCACATGATATGAAACTGAATAGATGCATTATGAATCATTTTAACATTGTGAATTGCTTGAACTGTTCCTATACTTAATACTGTTTCACTTAGATTTTACATTGGATATTTGAGTTGTCTATTTCAGAAAATGTGTATTGAAAAATGAAATGCAGAATTCGTTCAAGATAGTTGTTGATTGTGTCAGTTGTTTTGAGTCTGTAATTTTATTTTATTACTGTGAACAAAAATGACTAAAGTTGATATGTTGTAAAAAGTCAAGGAGTAGTGTGCAATTAGTGAAAGTTGTGATATTTTAGGTCTAGGGTTCGAGAATGGAGAGGTAAGGAAAAACGGAGCGAATTTTCGCTAGACTGTCCTTGGATGAAAATGTCCCCTTTTACAGGTAAGGCTCCCTCACTAAACCTCGTCGGTTACTTCTGGATACAGTTCTCTACCTTGAGATATGTGATTTTCAACTGGCAAGATTAACGTGATTGGTCTGATTGGTGAACGAGGACGGTGCCAAGGACGTGATAATGACCTAGGACAAATCCTCGATCCTAGGTTGTCAAAGGCCATGATTTTTAGACAAGCCACTTTTAGTATAATCACTAGTTCTCCCATTATTTTTTCAGAGGCCATCTTCATTTATGTGCGAAGTGGTTTTCATCAACCCGTACTGAGATTGCTTCCCTTCTATACTTTGTTTGCGAGTTTGGTACAATGGCTTCACAGCATTTGTAACTCTCAGAGGTTGGACAACAACTTATACATGTCTTGCGCCAGGTGTTATCCAAGGTATAGTGTGCCTCTTCAGGGTGTAACATGATTCATATGTTTGTACATTGCACATGCACATAAATTTGTTGAAGTAACACAATCACCCTTGATGCAGATGTGGAGACTTTTCTCAACTTGATAACATTTACTTCTTTATAATTATGTTGGTTCATAACTAACCTGTCAATGCTTTAGATATTAAGCTATTCATGAAGATCACATTAAACATGTTCTACGGTTAATGCCATAATAATGAGCATATGCACAAGTATGAATGAACTGGAAAATCATTAGTTGTAAGACAAAACAATATAATCCAACAAGATTTTTTCACATGGGATGCTTACGAAGGTAAAGTATTTGTGAAATTACAACTCAAGATTTCTTGAGATTTAGTCATTGGGAATCCCTTTTCTCAATCTTCAGGGCTCATTTCTTCATAGGAGATCCTGGATTAGTATCAAATAGGTCTTTCTCTACTCATTTTTCACATACGGATCATATTTAAATACTTTTCTTTGATCTTATACATAGACGTATTCATACATATTTAGACATGTTTTGTGTACATTACACAAATAAATTTGTTTCATTGACATGGCACCTATAAAGTATTATGTATGACTTAATTACGAGAGAGAATGAAGATATGTAAATCATGTTCAGAATTATTTTTAGGACGAAAATTAAACATCATATTAACGCATTCGTGAAATTTTATAATGTCTATTAATGTCTATTAACGCATTCGTGAAATTTTATTTATTTACACTCATATTACTTGAAAAACATCATATTTCATTAGGTTTTCCATCAACAACACCTTTATGATAAGTTTGGTAGTGAATATTAGATAGTATATTGGACAATATTCATTTATTATACTCTCATATCGTGTTTAGTACTGTGCACGAAATATGCACATGCACTTAGGATTTATTTTTTTTTCACAAAAATTTGAATATGTTTTTTATCATAAAATATAAGATCGTAGATCATTTTATTTTAGAGTATACACCATGTGAGTTGCTTTAAATGTTTTTTGTAATTTAATGGCAATGTACTTTTTTCGTTTATTTATTATTATTATTTTTTTATTTTTTTTGAGGGGGGAGGATCTTGTTCTTGATTTAAAATATTTACTTGTTCCACAGCTAATTACATTTGAAAAATTATATGCTAATTTTTATTGAAGGGTTATTTCTCAATGAAACTTGGAAAATAAAATGTAAATGTGAACTTTTAGAATTTGGGTGTGATCTGAATTCTTTGTTGAAATAATTGAAGAATTTTAATTAAAGTGCGCGTTAAGAAGAATTCAGTTTGAAATGTTATTGGAGTCCTATGTCAAGTTTAAGTTTTATTTTGGAAGGCCATTGAGAGTTAGAATTTGTTCTGGACTCGATTTTTTAGTATACTACTTCATCAACAACTCTACTAGAAGGGTTTAGACATCTCTTACATGTTCCCTATAAATATTAGGTTTTTCTATACAATTTTATAATGTGAGAATAGTGTGAGAAAAGCGATTACTAACTTTTAGGATCAATTGTATATTTCTCAATTATTATTGGTGCAATAAAATCTCCTAATTCGTCTTACCATATTTTCTTGTCATCTTTTATTCTTTTACTTGTGATCA
>CAIGRN010017889.1:0-11396 GCA_903798345.1 Fraxinus anomala
AAGAATTTTCATTCTTATCTCGCATTCTTAATTCTTCCTCAATGCACAAGTGTTTCTGCAATTGTTCCAAACTTGAAGAACACAAATGGATGAATGATATGAAGAAAGTTTATTTTGCTATGGAATAATAATGGATTCAATAATGATTTTCATTGTCTTTGCCTCCAAAATGATCACATATATATAGACTTTGATAGTTCTCACGAAGTGGTGCCAAAATATAAGCAAAAAGCCACCAAATTTGAACTTCCAACGATAAAAAATTATCTCAACGGTCACTGGTGAAGGGGCGCCTCAAGGTAGCACGGGGCACTCTCGGGTGAGAAAATTTCAACTGGGCGCGGGGGAACATATTTTTTTATTTTTTATTTTTTTTCCTTCTCCTTTATTATTCCATACTCAATTTTAATTCTTTGAACAACATTACAACAAGGATAGGAAAGAAAAGAAAGAGGATTGTAGTAACTGGAGGGGCCGGGTTCGTGGGCAGTCATTGTTAAAAGTTATTAGATTTTTTATGTTAGTTAAAATAATGCTAACATAGTCAAGCAAGTATCCTAGTTTGTAGGAAATGTGGCTGAAGATATTCACCATTTTGATTTTTCAATTATTTAGATCCCAAAAATCTGCACATGTTGATTAGTGGTTATTGTGCTAATTATCTCCATTTAAGTTGTAAGTTTTGCTGATTATCAATACAGGAGTATTATCATTCCTCCCACACATTTGCAATACTTTGTTTTGCTCTCTGTTTTCTACTAACAGTGGTATCAAAAATCTGAAAATGGTAGTTTTATGCAACCAACAATCCCCCGTTTTGAGGGTCATTACGACCATTGGAGTATGATGATGGAAAATTTTTTGAGGTCCAAAGAGTACTGGGATATTGTAGAGAACGGAATAACTGAACCAGCTGAAGGAGCAACACTCACTGAAGACAAGCCAAGGTTTTGGCAGATCGAAAGCTCAGAGATTGGAAAGCAAAGAACTATTTGTTCCAGGCAATTGATCGCTCGATTTTGGAGACCATTCTCCAAAAGGACACTTCCAAACACATTTGGGATTCAATGAAAAAGAAGTATTCAGGCTCAGCATGGATAAAGCGAGCACAGCTTCAAGCCCTAACAAAAGACTTTGAGACTCTTCAAATGAAGTCGGGAGAATCCGTTACAGATTTCTTTGGGAGAACGATGGGAATTGCAAACAAAATGCGTTTTCATGGTGCAGCCATGGAAGATGCTAAAATAGTTGAGAAGATTTTAAGATCAAAGACTCCAAAGTGGAACTATGTTGTCTGCTCCATTGAAGAATCTAAAGATGTTGATCTTATGTCTATTGATGAGCTTCAAAGTTCTTTGCTTGTTCATGAACAGAAACTTAATCGAACAAGTGACATGGAGGAACAAACAGCTCTCAAAGCATCTATTGAATCCTCAAACACAAGAGGAAGAGGTCATGCAAGAGGCGGAAGAGGTCGTGGAAATGGAAGTGGCAGAGATGGAAACAATTCATCTTATGGTTACAAGAAAGATGATGATTCTCAAGCAGAAGGAAGAAAGCATCATGATAAATCCAACATTGAATGCTACGGATGCGGAAATTATGGTCACTACACGAATGAATGTTATACAAAGTTGCCAAAGGAAAGGGGGAAAAGTCCAATTTGAAAAAAAGAAGGAAGAAACACTTCTAATGGCCTTTCATGCATTAGAGGAGCCTGATCAAGAAACCTGGTATGTTTATATAGGTTGTAGCAACCACATGAGTGGATGTAAGTCATCTTTCTCTTCTTTAAATGAAAATTTTCGTACAATTGTAAGTTTTGGGGACAAATCAACCTTGAATATGATGGGAAAAAGGGATATCCAAATCAGGACTAGGAATGATTTTTATTGAAACCATTTCAAATGTTTTTTATATTCCTGATTTAAAAACAAATCTTTTGAGTGCTAGTCAGTTACAAGACAAAGGATATAGAATCACAATTTTTAAAGGAGAATGTGAGGTGTATGATCCAAAGAGAGGTTCTATTGCTGTAATAAAAATGACAACAAACAGGCCGTTTCCTTTGAAGATTAAAATTGTACCACCAACCTGCTTGATTGTTAAAGAAGATGACTCATCATGAAGGTGGCATCTTAGATATGTGCATTTGAATTTCAATGGGCTGAAGGCACTTCATCAAAAGCAGATGGTTACTGGCCTACCATCAATCATTCCTCCATCAAAAACCTGTGAAGAATGTGTTATTGGAAAGCATCCAAGGGATACATTTTCTAGTGGAAAAACAGAAAGAGCTCGAATTGTACTTGAATTAATACACTCGGACCTATGTGGACCCATCAATCCAATTTCAAATGGCAACAAAAGATATTTTATTTCTTTTATAGATCATTTCAACAGGAAAACTTGGGTGTATTTTTTGCAGGAAAAATCAGATGCTTTCGAAGCATTCTAGAGTTTCAAGGCTCTAGTTGAAAATAAGGCTGATAAGAAGATCAAAATTCTTAGACCAGATCGTGGAAGAGAGTTTTATTCTAAAGAATTTAATGCATATTGTGAAACAAATGGCATAAGGAGGCAGCTGACTACTTCATATACACCACAACAAAACGGTGTATGTGAAAGAAAAAATAGAACAATTCTCAACATGGTTCGAAGCTTACTAGCTACCGGAGGAGTTCCACCTATCTGATTTCCGTCCCTTTGATATTGCCATGGAAAGTATAACTCTTTAGGTTAAGGCTTTAATCACAGGGCTAAAGGTTTCCAGAAAATCTATCCCAGGCTCTTGATGAAAGCCTTTTGCTACCAACCTTGCCTTCAGCCTCTAAACATAACCATCTGAATTCCTTTTTACTCTGAAAACCTACTTATTTCCCACTATATTGTAGTCTAGTGATAAGGGAACAAGTTTCCAAGTCTTGGTTTTCATTAGAGTATTGAACTCTTCTTCCATGGCCCTCTTCCATTCCTTGCTTTTCATGGCTTCAATAACATTTTTTGGTTCTGATGTTTCAGAGGTACTATCAGTTGATTTTCCCAAGAATGCTTTAGGTTTGAAAACTCCTGCTTTTCCCTTTATGATTAGTGTGTTCTATCAGGTTCTTTGCTCTTTGTTGAAGTCTAACTTGTTGCTGGTTGGTTGTGAAGTTTGTTTCAGCCCTTTCATTGTTCTGAGGCTGTTCAGTTTCTGTTTCCACATCTTGGTTCATTTCTTGGCTGCTCATATCTCTGATCAATCCAATACTTCTATTTTCATCCCCTTCATCATTTGTTCCTTCAAACTGATTGTTACTTGAGTTAGGAGGTGTGTCATGTGTTGCATTGACTGCCTCTGGAAGGACTGCATCAACAGGACTTGTCATAGGTTCAATGTTATGTGGTTGAGGTGGAAACTGTACTATGGTTTCTGGTTTTAAAGAATTTTGGTGGCTTTTATTTGAAAACATAGATTCGAAAGGGAAATCAAGTTCATTGAAAACCACATGCCTGGAGATATAGACTCTCCCTGTTGAAGTCAAGCATTTATACCCTTTATGAGACTCACTATAGCCAATGAATACACACTTAGTTGAATGGAAACTGAATTTATTTTTTTGATAGGGCCTAGGACAGGGGTAGCAGGTGCAGTCGAAAATTTTCAGTGATTTATAGTCGGTTTCTTTTCCATAAAGGGTCAGGAAAGGTGATTTCAATTCAAGTACAGAGGTAGGCAATCTGTTGATGAGGTAAGTGGTAGCTTGAAAGGATTCCCACCAGTATTTTAATGGCATTTTGGCTTGTGCTAGGAGTGTGAGGCCTATCTCTGTGATGTTCCTATGCTTCCTTTCAATCCTACCATTTTGAGCTGAAGTAAGGGGACAAGGGTGTCTGAATTCAACACCCTCTTGTGCTAGAAACTTTGTAAAGACTCTATACTCACCTCCCCAATCAGATTGAAGGATTTTTATTTTCTTTCCAAGCTTGTTTTCCACTAACTTTTTAAATTGAATGAACACACTTAGAGCGTAGGGTTTTTGTTTAAGAGGGTAGATCCAAATGAACCTACTGAAATCATCTAGAAAGGTTATATAGTATCTAAAGCCAGATGTTGATTGGATTGGTGCTGGTCTCCATAGATCTGTATGCACGAGTTCAAGGGGTGATTTAGCATGTGAAGTTGAAAGAGAGAAGGCAATAGATGAGATTTCCCAAACTGGCAAGCATCTCGGAAGGAGTTACTTTCATTCTCTTTTAACCTTCAATTACAGATTTTGAGAACTTGAGACAGCACTTGGCTAGATGGATGTCCAAGTCTCTTGTGCCATACATTAGCTTGGAAATTTAAAGATTTCTAACTAGACTCTAGATTGGGATCAAAGGATAGGGCACTGCAGCAGTAGTTATTTGAGTAAGCAGGTGGTTGAAGGTGAACTTTGATGTTTTGTTTAGGCAAGTCCAGTTGATATAGCCCTTCTTTAAGCTTTCCTTGCAGCACCACTTCCCTCGTTAGCTGGTCCTTAACAAAACAATGGTCTGAATAGAATTCCATAGAGACTTTGTTATCAGAAGTTAATTGAGAAACACTGATGAGATTTTTCTTGATTTCAGGTACAATGAGCATTTTATTTAATACAAGAGTTTTGTCATTCATGGTTGGAAGATGGCTTTTACCAAAGTGAGAGATCTGCAGTTTATTTCCATTTCCAACCATGATTGCTTCCTTACCAGTGTATTCATTTGCTGAAGTGAGATTTTGTTTGTCTAAAGTGATATGATTGCTGGCTCCAGTATCAGCAAACCAAGCTGGATCATTCAATGTGCTGGGAGTTTCTACATAGGCTACTGGTGTAGGTGAATGATTGTAAGTTGGCCTCTGATTTGGTAGTGCTCCTGTGTACCTTTCATCAAACCTAAAGTTGCATATGTTTGCCTTATGACCAGCCTTTCCACATACTTGACATATAGGCCTATCACCACCATAGAATGTTCCTCCTCTGTTTCTTCCTCTTCTTCCAGCTCTGAAGTTGTTGTAACCAGAAAATCTTCCATTAGAAGGTGGTCTGCTAGATTTGATATGATGGTAGTTTGAACCAGATCTTTGAGAGAAATTCACTGAGGTTTGATGATCAAAGGCTGATTCCTGCCATCTCATTTCTGACTGAGTTGAGATGCTCCAATCTACTTTCAAAAGTCATCAATGTAGACTGCAGTTGTCCCCAGGTAATGTTGTCTCTGCTATTGATCTGAATAACAATTGGAGTATATTCTTCATCCAAGCCTGCCAGAACTTGAGTCACCAAATCAAGATGAGGAACAACTTTTCCTGCAATCTCAAGATTATCTGCCAGCAGCTTTACTTTGTTAAGGTATTGATCGATGCTCATAGCTCCTTTTCTTGATTTTTGAAGTTCACCAGTGAGAAAGGTTATCCTGGATCTATTCTGAACTCCATAGCTCTCCTTTACTGCTATCCATAATTTATTTGAGTTTCCAGCTCCCATAACTCTCATGGCTATATTCGGAGTCATAGAGGAGTAAAGCCAGCCCATTAGTAGCTGGTTTGTTGACATCCACTGGGTGTACTCAGGGTTTTTAGTCATTTCTCCACCAGCAACATGAGCTCCAATGAATTCTCGTGGACACAACTTTGTCCCCAGAATGTATCCTTCAAGGTTGTGTCGCCTGATTATGGGAAGTATCATATTCTGCCAAAGGAGGAAATTATTTTTGTCAAGTTTAACTGATACTACTTGGGTTAAATTCATGCCAA
The DNA here is from genome assembly GCA_903798345.1 of Fraxinus anomala. Classification (NCBI taxonomy): domain Eukaryota; kingdom Viridiplantae; phylum Streptophyta; class Magnoliopsida; order Lamiales; family Oleaceae; genus Fraxinus; species Fraxinus anomala. Next base: position 5,756 of record CAIGRN010017889.1, read on the forward strand.
AAGGTTAGGTATGATTGATTCCTTGCATTGGGCCAGTGTTGCTACTTGAGATGGATGCTGGAGCAAAATTTTCATCAGTGTTTTGTGGAGAGTTGCTGGCGTTTGCCATTGTGATGGCTCTGATACCAAGTTGGAAATGTAAGTTAATTGAATAATGATTTGGCTAGAACTTGTTATTCCTTCAGCCTTAAGCTGGTATAAATAATTACACCAGGAATATTCTAGATGATACAAGTGTGATTGGTTCCTTGAATTAAGGAAGCTGTTAGAATATATTTACAACATATTGGTAGTGGTAGCACAAAGGTGAAAACAGAAAATAAACAGCAAGGATTGATGCTGGCGTGAATGCTGATGAGTGGCAGCTGATTTGGAATTGGTGCTGAGCTGGAATATAGTTATTTGACTAACTCTTAACACACATTGAAACAAACATTCTTATAGAAGCTGTATAATAGAAATCAGAATGTAGGATAATATTCTCTTTGCATGAATAAATGATATTAACAAAGGGTAGCATATGTATTTTCTTGATGCCAGGTTGATGGATTAGTGGCATTGATGGAAAACGAGCACGTGGGACCGTTAAACTTGGGTAACCGAGGAGAATTCATGATGTTCGATCTTGCAGAGGTTTGTCCTGGATAAATCTTTTGTATTCATTGTGGCATTGTTTCTGATTGTTCTGAATTCTAGTTTTTGGCACGAGTAANGAAATAACAGGTTGTGAAAGAAACTGTTGATCCCAGTGCAACGATTGATTTCAAACCTAACACTGTTGATGATCCTCATAAGAGGAAGCCAGATACTGGTGAAGAAAAGGAGCTTCTGAACTGGGAGCCAAAGATTTCCTTGCATAAGGGGTTGCCTCTCATGGTCACCGATTTTTGAAATCGCATCTTGAATGAAGATGAAGGAAACGGAAACAAATAAGAACGTGGAATAAATCATGAGAGCATGTTCTGTATGTCTTTTTATTCATTTTACCAGATTGCATTGATATCTTTATTTTTTTTCACATGGAAATCCTAGCAACATGCCACCCCATAACAAGCTGATATACCTTACCTTTTGTAAGAACTGGGAAATTCTCTTTAATATAATAGTCGGGACATTCAGAAATATCAAAAAAGGCATTTTGATAATCAGTCTAATTCTTTGTTTCTTCCATTTGATCGAATTTTGAAATCTTAGTGGAATATTGGATTTCTTATCTCGTGTTTGAATTTTCTAGTTGGGGTTTTAAATGTCAATGAGACTGTACGAGACAAGGGATTAAAGTAATGACCCTATCTTTTCAAGGATCGGGAGGTGGGTCAAGACGAGAATAAATATCTCTATTTATTGTCATATTTAATTAATTATTAACTTTTTAATATTATTACTTATTTTTTTTTAAATGTGATTTCAATTGAAAAATAAAAATATTAAATTAAATTAAAAGATTTGGGATGAGTTCGAGAATTTTGAAATAAGGACCATGCCCTCCATCTTCGATCAATTTAACTAGCAAGACGGGACGGGATGAGTTGGGAACGAGAAATTTTTTTAAACATAGTTGGGTTCAGTCAAGAATCAAGACTACATATTATTGTACTCCCTAACTTTAATATCATTTTTAATGGATGTTACATAATATTTTCATCAGAGCAAACACATTGTGGGCACAAGAAGTCACATTATATTGGTGCAACAGCAATATGTGGTTCATTTAAACCACTTTCAAGATTCCTTGAAACTTTGAAGATAGATCTGAATCTTCCATGCTTCTGAAGTTATAGATAATTAGTAATTACTACCAGAACTGTACTCCTTAATCAAGTACTTTTCACAAGAGTTAATTAAAATTAGTCATCAATATGTACGTTTGATTACTACTTACTCAAAAATAAAAAATCACTGATTGTTTACTCACTTTTAAATAATATTATCCATCCATCTTTTATCTAAATTTTGTTCGTCCATATGATAAAAAAAATTCTTGACGGATGAAAATCATACGTGACAATTAACGGTGCTAAAATTTGAAAGTTAATTAAATGTGTAATCACTAATCTGTTCATTTGATTATTACTTATCCATTCAAAAATAAAAGTTATCATTTGCTCGCTCACATTTACACAATATTACCTATTCGTTATCCACCACGTAGGATTTTTTTTTTTACCACTCGGACAAACATAATTTAGATAGATGATTGATGAGTAACATCATATAAATGTGAATAAACAATTAGTAACTTTTTATTTTTAGCAAGCAAATAGTAACCAAAGATAAATGTTGATAACTAATCATTTAACAACACATTTTTTTAGTAAATTCTGATAAAAGTTAATAAACGTATGAGATTGAAAAATTGATAAAAGTTGTGAATTTCACGAATCGTATGGCTAAAATTAATCGTTAACTTTTTGTGCACTTCTTCCGCCCTATCTCTTCATTCTAATACCCCAACCTTAACATCTTACCTTCATCAGTTCATCTCTTCCTTTTCTCAACCCAACCATCAGTCCAGTCGATCTATTATTTCACAAACTACATTGTGAAGAGTTGAAAGGAAGTGATATATTCTGTGCATCTCAAGTTGCAACATCAGTTTGTCTGAGTATGGAAGAATCCGCGTCTTCTTCTTCGACCATTCAACTTGGCCTCGGGAGTGGCCGAGCTATAGACCGGTACAATCCCATTATCAGAGACTCGAAAAGAAATGGAAAATCACTCCCACTTTGCAATTCTCAGCAGCCGCCCATTAGTCCCAAGCCGCGCAAAAAACAGCAGAAAAATAACCGGCAGAACTCTTCAGAGGAGAATGCTGAGGAAGAAAAGAAGAAATTCATGAAGCCAAATGGTCAGAAAATAAAAAGCAGTAATTTTGATACAAATGAGGATGATAAAAAGAATAATTCTATCAGTATAAGGAAGAGCTGGAGTTGCACCAGGCCTGGAAATTTTATCAGCCCTGCGAGTTCTACTAGGTACTTATTGAGTGATAAATCTTTCTTGGGCGGGTTATCGGAATCTGATCCTGGTCTGAAATTGGTTCCTGGAGAACAATCCAAGCCGTCTGAAACTAAGGAAACAGATGAGTTGTTCGAGGCAAAACCGCCATCTCCGGAACAGGTTCTCGTTCCATTTTAATTGCACGTTTGGCCTAACTTAAAAGCCAAAAACGATAGCTTTTTCAACATTATGACTCTACATGATGTCCAAAAAAGCCCCCCAAAAGGAGTTTTTTTTTTTCCCAGAAATTTAATTTTCTGCTTATTCATCAATATAATTACATCTATAATTTTGTTTAAATCTTGTTCCTTGATGAATTAAACCATATTTTATTGAATGATTTGAATCTTGCTGCAGGAGGTTGTTCTTAGAGTGTCACTAGATTGTAGAGGATGCGAAAAGAAACTGAAAAAACATCTCTCTAAAATGGAAGGTAAGTACATTAATTCCTGGACAGTATTTCTCTGTCTTTTTATCATTAAATTTTTATCCTCTTGTGACTGTACTCTCACCTCATTAAAATCTTCTGGTAGAACAACGAAGACTGTCATAATTTTTGGCCTTTTCATTTATCTACTCCTGTATCTTTCTTTCTGGGGTGGGGTAGCTATTGGTTAATTTGAGGGGACCAAATATGTTATATATGTACATGTATCCGAGTAAGTGGTTCTTGTTTTGTTATGGTAATTTATATAGTGCACCAGGTGAACTAGTGACAGGTTGATGTTCAAGTCGGGTTTGATAACTATCCATTTATGCAGGGGTAACATCTTTCAACATAGATTTTGCGGGGAAAAAGGTGACGGTGATTGGAAATGTGACTTCGTTGGGCATCCTTGAAAGCATATCAATGTTGAGGAATGCCAAGTCGTGGAGGCCGGCACTACTCGATTCCAGCACCTCACTACTAAAGAAGGACTACATAGGAGTAGCTGCTTCGTAGTTCCAGTACAAGAATTTTATGCAAATAGCATGTTACATTTAGCTGGTGTAAATTAGGTTTATTGTTTATGAGTTGTCACTTTCTTGAAACTATTGCTTTCTATTGGACATTTATTGTGAGGCTAGCTAAATATTTTGCTTCACTTTTGAATCAAAATATTATTGAGCCACGGAATAATCTAAAAGTATAAATTATTTAAAATAAAAAATCTTAGGCGGAGCCATGACAACTTGAGCACGAAGTTGGAAAAGATATTTTGTGCAACTATGTCCATGTTTGGTAAATATTCTTAAAAATTTATTTTTTTCTCAAACTCATTTTTAACCGCACATTTTCATAATAAAATAATTTTGCGTGTAGACTCATAATTTTTTCCTACTTTTTAACTATATATTTTCAAAAAAAATAACTTTTCACAAAATTTTCTGAAGAAATCTACATTAAAACATTTTTATATAAAACTTCCCAAAACGTTGAGTGAGCAATAAACAATGCATTTTACCTTGGATGAAGAAATCTCGAGTTGAAATCTCGAATTAAAATTCTCAAACAGGGCCAATGACTGGCCCAAAATCCGAGCGCCACATGCCCCTGGGGATTGGGCCTGGATTTTGGCCCTGTTTGAGAAGCAGGGCTCTGAAATCTCCCCTCTAGTAATTTATAAAAATTATGCACATTATGACCCCCCTTTAAATAAACAATCATGTTACGTCGATTTAAATTGTTAGATATACTTCAACGTCCTGATCCGCATCTTTGTTATCTCTTGATAGAGATTACGTACCTCTTCCGTGTCTTTAATGTTGGAAAATTTCGTGTATGGAGTGACAAACAACATCGGGAAATTCTTCAAATTATCTTTAAAATTTTATAAAAATTTCGGCAAAATAACAGTAGGAAATGAATTCCAAATAAATCCTCAAAAATGTGCAGTATAACAACAATAATATCAAAGTCGAGGCAAGTGTTGAACACTTTGTCCTTAAGTCGAATTTGTCATGTAACGGTGCCTACGGTTTATGGCAATCAACTCTCAAAATACAACGACTATCTTCTTGTGTGAGTAGCACTACAATACACAAGAAACAGCGAACCAGAACTTGGTTTATGAACTCCGATATGCAAAGTAAAGAAAACCAGAATTTATGCAACAAGAATACAAGATTTTGGTTGAGAAATGAGAGAAAATGAATGTTATATGATTGCATATCATTGGTGTGAAGATTGGGACGTCCATAGGGTCCTATTTATAGATGTTGAAGGGTTATGAGCGAAGTAGTGCAAGCCAAAACATAACAGTGGCACGTTTTCCAGATTTTCGCCCGCTAGCTATCGGCTCGCTACGTCGCTCGAGCGACACTTTCAGTGAGCCCGTCGCTCGCAGTTAGCTTGAGCATTAGCTCGAGCGACAATGTCATTCGATTTTCCACACTTTTCCTTTCAATTTTGGACCACAATTTCTCATTCATCCGAAATTGATTTTGAGACACTAGTTATACAGGTCGATCACCGTTCTTTCGGGGCGCCCCCCATTTCGAAGCGGCAAAGAATAAATAAATAGGTTACGTTTTGGCCGATGTTGACACAAAGTCACACTTTGTAATGCTCGGTTTTCGATTCTTAACCACTCTTTCTCGTGTTTTAAACCAAATTCCAACATTTAACACTAATAGAGCATCATATTTACAAATCACAAGT
>CAIGRN010017907.1:0-12424 GCA_903798345.1 Fraxinus anomala
CAGGTATCCATCTTGTATTGCCTCATTTACTAGATGTAAAACAAAAATTCTAAGATCTTGCTCTAACCAAGCATGTGTTCTGCTTCATTGGGATTGACCGAGGCCTCAGATTGCCTTGAGAAAAATTTCTTTAACATCACCAAGCATCTAATGATTCGAGTCCTTAAGATGCTTAAACAAAGTAGGATCAATGGGATTATAAAATTTAAGAAAATGAGCAATGGACTTTTGACCAATAAGAAGAGAAATCCAGCAATTGAGATTGGCACAAGCAATTTATTCGCAGTCACAATCACTATCTGACTTCCTATACAAATGTTGATAAGTAGATTTCTGATGTGATAAATAATTTTTCTAAGCTTCTGGCCTCGAACATGTAATGGTGGGAGTTTATTTTTCCACTCTATCAATCTTTTGATCCTGTAATTCCTAATTTCTAAGGAAATGCTAGTGATGGTACATTTTCTAATATTTCGTACAGTGTGAATTGAAGCTACTAAAAGTCTTCCCAAAGACATGACAGTGCAAAGAACCATGCCTACATATTGAGTCCAATAAACATAATGTACTGACGATTTATAATCAGAAGCAATTTTTAACCCACCGTGTCTGTAATACATTGATCCGCTAAAAAAATAACAAATGATGCAGATCATGAATAAAACACCACTGGCGTCAGATCGTGCCATCACAAACTGAGGGTTATAGGGCTGGGCGCGGGTCGGTTTGGTTCGATTTTTTTCGGTTCCAGAAAATATATTTATCGGGTTCTATTCTTTTTCGTGGGCTTTGATATAGATCTAGAGCTGGGCATGGGTCGGTTCGGTTCAGTTCTTTCGGTTCCAGAAATTGTCGGGTATTTAGTAAATGGAACCGTCGGTTCCAAATAAAATTTTGGAACCGTTCGGATTCGGTTATGTTCTGTTCAGTTCCGTACTATAATTAATTTTTTAACATTGAAAATAACACTACATAAATACACTTGAAAGTAGATACGAATACTCATAACAAAATGTAGATACAAATACCAAATTCAATATTAATTTTTACAAATTAACGTAATTTAATTTAATAACATATAAATAACAGCTCGTCCAATACAAATACCAAAAAGTAAATACTACCAATAAAAATTCGATTCTTATTCGATTCTTGGTCTAGAATCGAGAACCGAACCAAATCCGTCGGTTCTCGATTCAGACACCCGTTCGAGTTTTAAATTTTAGAAGAACCGCTCGGTTCGATTCGGAGAAAAACGGGTCGGGATCTCCCAAACCTGTTTCTGCCATCACCCAGTACTTCTTCATGCGTGACTTTAACTTGTCAAAGTCCATTAATTCGTCTCTTTGTAGTTCCTCTACCAAAATTTTTGTACTCCATTTGTTGTACGTAGGTTCCAAATACCTTTTACTTGTAAATACCATTAAAGCAGAAGAACTCAATACAATGAACGCATAAACATTCATAATGACAATCACCACTTGGAAACCATCTTCAATCACGCCCGTGAATCTTTCGATGATAGTGTTTACTGTAAGCGTCACTATAAGGATACCCAATGCTGTCAAGTTCACTAATATTTCTCTATCCCTCATGGATCCCAGAGAAGGCATGAAATGAGTAGTTGAAACACACAAGAAAGCAGTGCTACTACATTTAGCGGCTTGATTGTAAGTACCTTCCATCGAGGTAGTTAGATCCATTGACAACTTCACTGCGACCGCTAACACAGTCAAGGAAGCAGCATTGAGAAAAAAATATCTGCAGGGGGACAATAATTTTCTATTGCGGATGGAGATCGCTGCATCAACCAAAAGTGCAAGAATCCATATTAGAGATGCTACAGCAGCGTATAGGCCTATCCATGGCATTGGTGCATTAGAGTCTATTTTGTTCAATTATTCAGCTCACTTCCCACGATTGCTTTACTTTGAATTTAAGATGAGGATGCTCGAGTGGTGGAAATTTCTTTGTTATTTCAATGCAACTTCAGCTAAAAGACAAAATAGTTTTGGGCTGACTTGTCTTGGGAGTTCATGAGTTAAAGTCAAGAGAGTATGAATTATGAGACTTAATTTCTTATTAAATTTCAGCATCTATATGTATCACTCATATTCTACTAATATATGTACACCTACAACTTCATATTTTCTTTCTACTATAGTTGTTATACATTGGCAAAAGAAAAGGGTTATTTTCATGGAGCTTTAAGTTCATCTTCTAGTGCAAACAGATTGAACTCGATAACGTTTCAATTGGACAATTGTATCATGGGTGGCAAATCAAGAGGATAATTGTTGCAGCAAGGATTCAGGACTTCCATCACTGCAAAGGGTTTGAATCTCCTCAAAGAGAGTAAGATACGAGCACCAAATCGTAATTGGTAACGAGTTTGATTCTGAATTTACTTGTAAAATTTTTTTTACAACTGTAGCCCTTGTTTGACACCCATTTTCAAAGAAAAATTTAATTTAGTATAGTGATTGATGGAAGAATGTATGGTTAAAAAGTAAGGATAATTTTTGGGTTTATGTGTAATATTATTTTATTGATAGAATGTGTTGTTGAAATGAAGAATGAGAAAAAAAAATGAGAATGAGAATTAAAAAAAATTGGATGTCAAACAAAGGCATAATTTCATTAACAATTTTAAGGAGATTCAAACGGAGCAAAAGTTCACAAAGTAAAAAATTACTAAAAAAATCAAAAGTTCACTTATAAGTGCATTCATAAGTAAAAATTTACTTATTAATCAAAAGGGTAACTATATTACCATCACAAAATTTATTTACTATGCCACATTATATTGACATCATAATTAAAATATATTATTAATAGATACAAAACAAAAAATTTACAATTATACTTCTAATCCAATAAAAATTAAAAATGAAAAAATACATTATTGTGGAGTACTTATCGTCCCAATATTACTCCTCATTTTTCTCATCATTTCGTCTACGAGAAGATTGGGTTTTTCGTCTACTTTTTTTTTGAAAAAAAAAAATTTGTAGTTCTTGGATGTGGACTTGAAGATTTAATGCAAAGTATTTCCATTTGAATAGGATTCCGTGTTGAATAAGTATTTCCATTTCGAGTGGGTCTTGGGGTACAGGAAAGCCCCACCAATACCTCACAATAGGCGGGATGGGGTTTTTTTGGCAATTTTTTATTACTCATGGGGCCCACCCTTGTGAGGGTATGTAAAACTTGTGTTAAAGGGTTTTGTGTACATATATCTTCTTCCATTTCCATTTGAATGAGGTCCATTCGAGAAATTGTAAACATTAAGCTCTGAGGAAGTAATTCTTCAAAAATGGACTACGTCAAGACCAGACTGAAGTTGTGAGGTTGAGCCTCAATCAAGAAAAACAGGAATGATCAATTATAGACAGATACATTCGTACAAGTAGAAAATACTTATAGTTCACACCATGAGCAATCAACATTCCCCCTTTTCTATTTCCCCTCCCACATTCCCACCCTAATCTTCCTTTTGCTCTCGATTAGATACTTATAGCTTGGTAGAATCCCGATTAAAGAAAAACATAGACGAATTAATCAATGAGTGCCTCTGTAAAATTTGATACACAATAGAAACAATATCACTGAGCCTATTTTTTCTAACTACAATAATATTGATATCATCCATCAATCTCATGCAAAATATGTAGCTCACCCAACAAACTTGCATCCACCTTATATTTGCCATATAAGTACATTATTTAAGTCTAAGAAGCCATCAAACTTTTCGATTATTTTACATAAAATCTCTTGTATAATTTTACAATAGGTGAAAATGAGAAATTAACGTGGGATGGAAATCTGCTTATACACAAGTGATTAGATTTTCGTTTTTAGTCAAGATGGACATTGAACATCATTAACTGCAAGCAATAAATACACATAGATTCCACGATAAGGAAATGACTTAGACATTAAAAGATACTAGTTTAATCCATCTTAAAAATGGTCTGTAAAAGGCAGCGCTGTCAATGACCATATAGTGTCATTTTTTTATTTTTTTTTACAACACTTAATTATTTTTTAAATAGGATGTTACATCAAACACATTAGAAAAATGTGATAATCATATTCCATCTTAATCATACTCTCGCTAATCTTAGTCTCCAAATTCTAGCTAAAATAAATTATTATACAAGTTTGAAATTCAAAACAAATATATGAAAATTAATTCTCATTTAATGTTGAAAGAAGTTTATTTATGGAGTAAGACTTAGTACTTGCAATACATCATTAAGGAAATAACATTTGGATTTTGAAATACTTTATAATGAAATTAAGCCCCTGAAAATACATATATCTACAACTTCGATTAATTGAAAATACAATTTTACTAATATTGTAAATATAGTAGTATCTATGAATGATTTTTATATCTCTACAGTCATAATCATTATGACTGTTGTATCTCTAGTAGCTCTAATTTTTCCTATAAATATGGAGGTTTTAGTTCTTAATAAAGCACACAAATTTATTGATTTTTTCTCTTTTACTATGTTTAGTTTATAATACGTTATTAACACGATTATCTTAAAATCAAAGTCAATTAGCTTGAAGATAATAATTTTTATAAGTATAATCATGTGTCACATGTGTCGAAAATAATTCCGCTACATGTGATTTTTTTTAATATGCACATGCATCATAGCAGTGCAGACTTGCAGTCAAATTTAATTTCTTTTCAGAATTCAGTTAATTCATGTTTTGTCAATTCATATATGTCCATTCATGTTTTGTCAATTCATGTATGCACATATGCATGAACTATGGTTTATGTCTTTGAATTCATGTCTGTACAATATTTATGATTCATGTGTACACAATTCGTGTCTGTACATAAAATCACATCTTTAAATTAGTCATACAATTCACCGATTTCTGTGTAATCATGTCATGTTTGCGTAAACATGTCTTTGAATTAATTCATGTTTGTAATATATTAATTCAGCACGGTACCTAATGTTGCTACAGTCATCAAATATTAATAAATATCTTGTATGAAGACGGTGTTATTTGAAAACTGTACAAGATAACATGAGACATACCTCTCCAAAAATTATAATATTAAAGGCATTGATGTAAAAGACAATGATGCATTAATACAAGAATTGAAAACAAGTAGAGTAGTTGTACCATTTTTTCTTCGATCAAGTTTTGCACACTGGGTTTTCTTGATGAAGTTTTAACGAGACAGCATTTTATTACTCCAAATTATTTTTACTCCTTTTTGTTGACATTTTTGTCCCATCAAGTTTTTGCCAAATAATATTTCAACGAAATAGTTATTTTGTAAATAATCATTCAATTGGGAGTATTGTAAATATAGTAGTATTTATGAATAACTTTTATAGTCCTACAACCCTAATCATTATAACTTTTATATTTTTTGTAATCCTAATTCTTCTTAATAAAACATACAAATATTTTGATTTTTCTCTTCTACTCTCTTTAGTATAATAACTGACTTATAATATGGAAAAAAAATTATCAAATAGGGGTCTATGTTTGTATTTAGTTTAAACAAATAATGCACCAAAATTAGGGAGAACACTGTTTCACTTGCCGATCAAATAATGCTCGGTTCTCTTAAATATTGATTCCGTTTTGAAATAAAGTTAAATTTTAATTTAACCGTCTTATATTTTATTAAGTAAAATTATACTCATAAATGAAATCATTAATATTTATCTTGTTAAAGAAAAATTTAATCCTTTTCCGCATTTATGATTTTAAGAGAAACATGAAATGATAATATTTTTAAATCTAACTAGGTATCTAGATTTAGGGTGTTACACACATGTTCAATTGGTACTATGATTCAACTTAAATCATTCTTAAGGAAAATGTCGAGAATGCAAATTCTGGTGACGCGATAGAAATCTGAGTAAGATGGATCCAAACTCTTTTGAAGCGGGCAGTACATAAGTCAACGATTTGGGCACAAAGATCAGGCCTTCAAATTCTTATTCTAAAAATTCTCCCTGTGAAACCATATAATAAACTGCACATACCATCACGACAAAATTATTCATCCGTGCAAGCTGGAAATTTATATAGCCAGCATCCGCAAGTCCCTTATCATATATACGAGTAACAAGTTCTTGATTATCGATCCAAAATTCCTGCCAATCCCCAAAAAAAAACCCTTAAATATCATCAAAAAGTTGGTCTTTATATAAGAAAAATGGATAAAACGTAAAGAAATCAAAACATAGAGACATATTCGAAGATCTTTCACATCCGAAATCCGACAAATCCTGTTCAACCAATAATCTCTTGCGTCTCTCGCTGTGACTCAAATCCTGCCCAAGTGCCCATCTCCCAAAATGCCCAACAATTTACAAACAACAAACATTTATCAATATTGAATGTAAATCAACCAAATTATTTAAATTCCAATTTCCTAATAGTTGAAGTATGAAATTGATGTTAAATGATATCAGTCATCCAACTATCCTTTAACTTGATCATCCAACTTTGTTAACATCAATTTCGTTCTTCAATCATTTGGAAATTCTAATTTGGTCATTCAACTATCTTTTAACATCAATTTCATCCTTCAACTTTTAGAAATTCTAATTTGGCCATGGAACTATTATTTGACGTCAATTGATAAGTTCATTTTACACACTTATTGAAGGCCACAAATATGAATAATTGTTGATAAATATGTGAAATATAGCTTAATTCGACGTAAATTATGTTTCGCGGGACAATAATGATGAATACGGTGGAAATTAGGAGAAAATGGGAAAAGGGACTAAACCGGAAGAAAACCAAGCTCAGGGACCTGGAAGAGGAATTGAAGATGTGAAGATATCGATGATCAATTGCGCTTTGGAAGAACACCTTGAAGGAAGAAGACGTGGAAAAAGAGGTAGAGATTGGCGAAACGGAGTTTAAAGGCCAAAACGAAAGCAATGAAATTTTCCTAATACCATGCAGTCGCATAGGTACCTTCAACGAATTCCAGGGCCAATTTCATTTGTTCTATGTGGTCGCATAAAAGGAATTTTTTGGCGAAATTCTGCTTTCCTATTTTGATTCAACTACCTATGGAAACAAATCTTGAGTCGTGTATTTAAACCCTAAGGCCGTCCAAAATGAGGGAGATGAATTTTATGAAGGTTTTTAGAGAGAAAAAGAGGCAAGAACGAGAAGAACAACACTACGATACGAAGATTTAATTCAAGAATCAATTTGATGATGTCGTTCTTCACTTACGTTTCTGATTTTCTTCTCTCCACCATACTAGGGTAGATTTATTTGTGTAAGGGAACGATGAATTATGTAATTTAATTTTTAATTCTTAGTTTTACATTCTTGACAATCAAAAACATGTTTTGGATATTTGAATGGTTTATATGATTTTAATTTCTCAATTATTATTGTGCACGTAATTATGTGAGTTTGGTGATTTATTTCATCATTCGAGAGAATGAAAATAAATTCGACATATATATTTTCGATTTTCTTCTCTCCACCATGCTAGGCTAACTAGGCTAGATTTATTTGTGTTAGGGAACGATGAATTATGTAATTTGATTTTTAATTCTTAGTTTTACATTCTTGACAATCAAAAACATGTTTTGGATATTTGAATGGTTTATATGATTTTAATTTCTCCATGATTATTGTGAACGTAATTATGTGAGTTTGATGATTTATTTTATACATTCTAGAGAATGAAAATAAATTCGACATATATAAATCATCATAAGGTCCGATAAGGAATGGAAATATATCGTTATGCCTTATGTGAATCTTTAAATGTTCATAAAAATTTATGCATTCTTGTATATTTGCATCCATCATAGAAATATAGTTTGATCATATATGAAAATATGTTTAACTTTACTCGAGAGAAATTGTTAAATAATTTAAGAGTATTGATTCTTCAATATTTCCAAACATGTATCAAAGTGTAAAACTAGGTTTAAAAAGAATATTACATAGGGATTCGTGATCCTAGCAAATTCATCACATATTAGAAAACACTTCAATTTACATATATCGTCAATTTGCATTTAGTTAGTTAATTCATTCAAATTGGGTTTAAGAATATTATTATACAAGGATTCGTGATTCTAATATATTCATCACATATTAGAGAACACTCCAAATTACATTTAGCGTCATTTGCATTTAGTTAGTTAATTCATTCATACTTGCATACTTATCATTAATTTAGTTATAATTTCATCAAAACAATATTCTCATTTTTATTGTTTCGATTAAGGTCACGATAATTAGAATTAGAACTGATCAATCTTTGTGAGAACGATACTTAGACTCAAAATCTATTTTACTACTTGTTAACGAACCGTACACTTGCGGTGGTTTTAAAATGAACACATATTTTCGTGAACGTCAATTATCTCCTTCAACTATTTGAAAATTCGAATTTGATCAACCAACTTTGTTTTAACATCAATTACCTCCTTCAACTATTTCGAAATTCGAATTTGGCCGTCGAACTTTCCTTTAACATCAATTTCATCTTTCAACTATTAGAAATTCAAATTTGGCCATCGAACTATCATTTAACATCAACTCATCCTTCGAATATTAGGAAATTCGAATTCGGTCATCCAACTATCCTTTAATATCAATTCCATCCTTCAATTACTATAAATTCGAATTTGATCATCCATCTTTGTTTCAACACCAATTTCATCCTTCAATTATTTGGAAATTCCAATTTGGCCATCCAAACTAATAGAAGTGTTAATGAACATCAGGTATCCATCTTGTGTAGCCTCACATTGTAGATGTAAAACGAAATGTCTAAGATATTGCTCGTAACCAAGAATGAGTCTTGATTCATTGAGATTGACAAAGGCCTCGGATTCCCTTAACAAAAGTTTCTTCAACATCACAAAACATCTAATGAGTCTCATTCTCAAGATACAAAAGAAGAGTAGTAGGAGAATGCGCGATGGACACATGACCAATTAGAAGAGAGATCCAAAAACTGAGATCAGCCCCGGCAATTTATTCACAATCACAACCACCATCTGACTTCCTTTACAAATGTTGCGAAGTAGATTTCTAATGTCATAAATACTTTTTCTAAGATTTTGGCCTCGAACTTGTAATGGTGGAAGTCTCTTTTTCCACTCTACCAATCCTTTGATCCTTTAATTATTTATTTCTAAGGAAATTCTAAAGAGGGTAAATCTTCTAATACTCCATACAGTGTGAAGTAAAGCTACTGCAAATCTTTCCAAAGACATGACGACGCAAAGAGTCATGCCTACACACTGAGTCCAATAAACAACATATACCAACCATTATAATCGAAAGTAATTTCTGGCTTATCGAGTATTAACAGCATTGATCCATTCAAAATATAACTAAGGAAGCAGATCAGGGCCGGCCCTCAAAATTTTAAGGCCCTAGACGAAAAATTATCATGAGGGCCGACAAATAATTTTTTTACGAGCATATTAGCATCAAACGTGGTTGAATTAAACATTTTTTCTTGATGGGAAACATTAGACATATTTTATGATATATTACAAAAAAATTTATATATCATTTATAATATGTATTATATAAAATAGCACAAAAAATAATCTTATTGTAACTAATTAGTTTTCTTGAAATTCCTAAATTTCTTTATTCCTTAAACTGCCCATTAATTAGTCTTGAAATGTTCCAATAATTAAGCTAATTTATGCTATTTTTCTTTATTAAAAATTATTTTTTTTCTCTTAAAAACTAAATGTACTTTCATAATAAAAAAATGTGGGTAGTAAAATTGAAATTAAAATTTATAGTAGCAAGAGGTGTAATTTGCACATTTCATAAGGGACAATTGTTTTGGGCTTTCAAAAAAAATTTGAGGCCCTCTTATACCTTGAGGTAGTGGCCTTGGGCCAGAACTGGGCCTGAAGCAGATCATGAATAAATAACCATTGGCATCAGATCATGTCATCACAAATTGACGGTTACTTGTTTCTGCCATCACCCCGTACTTCTTCAAGCATAACTTTAACTTGTTGAAGTCCATTATTTCGTCTCCTCGTAATTCCTCTGTCGAAATTTTTGTGAGCATTTCGTTATACTTATGTTCCAAATACCTTTTACCTGTATACTGTTAAAGCGGAACAACACATAAACATTCATAAAGATAACAAAATTTGGTCATCCAACTATCTAAACCAAGCAATTTGATCATAAAACTATCTAAATCGATCAAGTTGGTCCTCCTACTACCAGAATCCACTTTAATCCTCCAACTATCTTCATCCTTAATTTGGTCCTCCAACTATCTGTAACCCTCAATTATTTGCTCCAACTATTTGAGACACACATGTAAGTGTTGGGGTCCGGAGGAGTGGTATCAAGCTTGCTCGTAATTCACATGTAATTCGTAAAGTAGGTGATATTACATATTACCCTCTACTAGGCTCGGAGGGAGAGCTACTATTGATATTTCAAGCGATGCTACAAATTGATCATCCAACTATCTCAATCGTTCAAGTTGGCCATCTTACTATCTCAATCACGCAAGTTGGTCCCCCTACTATCTTAATCCCTCAATTTGGTCCTCCAATATGAATATCTCAATTTGATCGTCCAACTCTCCGATTCTCTCCATTCGGTCCTCCCCTTATCTGAATCTCTCAATTTGGTCCTTCAACCATTCGAATAATCGTGAGTTGGTCCTTGAACTATCTAAAAGCATTTCAGAACTTGTACTATTGAGAATACCATGGTTAGTCCTTTATCTACTTGTAAGAGTCAAGTTAGTCCTCCAACTACTCTAAAGCTATAACTAGGACCTCTAACTATTTCGATTGGGCAATTTGATCCTCTCACTATTCAGCACACTCCTATATTTTTTAAAGATAAAGAAGGTGCCATTTTAACTTATATTCCAACAGATGTTGAACGCTATATCAATACTGACTCATTATTTTGATGAATCATTTCTTTGAACTGAATGAGACTGTGTAAACACTTACTTACATCAAGCTTTGAGGTTTTGCTTCCACCTTTTGTTAATTTTCAATTCCTAATTCGAAAGGGCAATATTAAAGAGTCTAAAACTTATTAAATTAGGAAATCGTGTACTTTTCAAATTGATGTGCAGTATAGACTTCAAGAAGAAGATTATGCTCTGGCATTTCACTTGACTGAATGTGCAATCTGATTTCAATGTCCAAATGCTACGAAGTGAACATCAAGATCTCAATGTTTGAGCAATCATCTGCAGTGGACCTAAGAGAAACAAGAAATAAAATAATAAATCTTTTCGGTCCACTGGTATGTCGAGCAAAGACGAAAGAAGATTTAAGTAATGCCAAGTATACAAATTTGTCTTTTGTAGGTTTTGAGGGGTGATCGAATACGTAAAATTTACTTTTTATGTAACTTTTTGTCGAGCAAGAAAATAGTTTACTTATTTTAAATGTATTTCTTGCTTTACTTGCAAAAAAAATTATTTTAAGAAAAATTGTTTGTTTAAACTTATTTATTTACATAAAAGTGCTAGTTTCTCGCCGTAGTAAATCTGTAGTAACAAGTACATGGAGTACTAGGGATGGCAATGGTTCGGTTCGGGATCGATTCGATCAAAACCATAACCGCAACACCAAATTTTTTATCATACCGTAACCGCATCATCACCACATAAGTCGGTTCGGTTCGACTCAGTTCGTATCTCGATTCGGTTCAGTTCGGTTAATAACTACGAAAATAAATTATTTTTTATAAGTCCAAACTACAACCGTCAAATTAAAAAAAATAATTATGAAGAAAAGTCAATAAAAACAAAAACACAATAATAAGCCAATTTAGCAAACAATATCACAAATGAAAATGCAAACAATATCCCAACTTCCAAATGCAAAATTTGAATTTAACAAACAATATTATCAACATAGGTCAAGACTCTTACTAGTATAGGTCAATCTTTATTCTTTCCCCAACTCTTACTAGAATAGGTCAAGAATTAAGACCCAAAGTTGATTCTTATATAGTAAATAAGAAATGTAATTAGAGTAATAATACAATCATACTACATAATCAAGAATAGTCTTAACTGAAGATTTAAACAAAAAAATGTACCTCTTCGTTAATATCCTCTTCACTAAACCTTGCACAAGCTCCGGAGTATGATGAATGAGTAGAATTTTCTACACATAATAGTGAAAANAAACAAAAAAATGTACCTCTTCGTTAATATCCTCTTCACTAAACCTTGCACAAGCTCCGGAGTATGATGAATGAGTAGAATTTTCTACACATAATAGTGAAAAAAAATTAGCAATAAAATAAAGTGTATGAATAACAAATATAAAATAATAAATTTACCATGAATATCAATCCAAAGCCAATCCCGAGTACACATTAAAGTTTCTAAAATCTTCGGGTGAAGCATATTTCTATG
>CAIGRN010017914.1:0-19113 GCA_903798345.1 Fraxinus anomala
CTTTCTATTATTTGTGATCAAAATCACTTTCGTCCCGAAAAAAGGCGGAAGGTAGTCTAGCGGAGCAGACTACTGCCGCACGGTGTCCCTTTCCGTGCTAAGAAGAAAGGCAACCCGTGAAACAAAGGCTTGCTTGATGAAGGAAACACTGTGTCTATCTCAGACAAGTTTCCACCAGTCCCGACCGACCTATTATTTACAACAGGTACAATGGCTCGGCAGCTTCAGCAGTAACCGGCTTATTTGCCACTATGCACGAGCTTGAACTCGGATTTACGCCTGCCCTTCCCCTTTTCCTTCCTCTGTTTTTGATCGAGGCGAGGATTGATTTTGACTAATTTTGTGGTATTTTTTAACTAAATTGATGGAGCTTTGCAAGTGAGGTGGTGAGTTTAGATAAATTAGTATAATTTAGATAATAAATTCTCATTATTTGTTTTTGGTCAATTAGAAATTAAAATAGTAAATTGAAAATTAAATAACAGTTCTTGTGAGGATGATCATATGTATAGAATGAATTTTGGGATTGGACACGATATCAAAGATTTTTTAGATGCACATATTCCTAAACTTACACTCGTGATAGAAAAATGCAACACTACTACACTTTATTTAACCAAACGTTGAGTCTTCTACTAACTTTTTTTATTTATGCATATTTTTAGCAGCTAAAAGCAATGTGTATATGTCGAAGATATTAAAGAATTGACAAGACTCATTAATCAAAGACTTTTTAAAGAGATTAAAATATGATACATCGAATTTTTTTATTTTCTTTTTCAAAGTCAGACAAAAAAAAATTCCTAAAAATGAAGTGATTAAATGGAAAGCAAGAATGAAAATGGTTTTACCTAATTTATATGGATGATGATGAAAAGAGTTGTGCTCAACTTACTGCCTCTTTAAGTCAACAAGAGTAGTGTAGATTGTGAATAGATAATTCTATATCATAAACGACTATTAAACAATCGGAAACAATAATTTCATTTTATACAAAGAGATAGAACCAATACATTAACACTTTGGTTTGATGACTAGTAATGCTCACATCCTTGTTCTACTTGTTCGCCTCACGAAATTTTATGTCTTTTCGTCCGCCATTCGGGTTCAATATCATTCATACCCTTGAAACTTGTATATTGATACGACATGAATGAAAAATGAAAATCTTGATTGATATTTCACTTTTAATCAACACAATTCAATTTCATGTTTGGTTTACTATGTGGGCCGCGAACCAGTGAAGCAACAATGCAAAATTTGACATGCCCATGACCTTTTTTTTTTGGACTATCCCATTACGCGACCCATCTATTACATTTCAATAATTCTGAATCGATAAACATGGAGGAATAAAAAAATCGTCTATCTTAATAAATAAAGGGGACCGTTTTTTCTATCAATACTTTTGACAAAGAATCACAACCTCTAATTTAAATCAAGCTAAAGGTCTAGATTAGCTTTAATAAAATCATTTAAATTTTCAAATTGAGCCCCATCCCCACCTAAATGTGAATACCCTCGCCACCTTACCTAAGTCCTGCCTACTCCTCCCTCTCTTTCCCCCTCCGTTGTGTACCATACGTGTCTAGTTTTAACGGTTGTACTACATATACATAATAATTTATATAATATATAATGATTTACATACACATGATATTGTGAAATATGATTGGATCAAAATTTCTTCAATCAAATAAAAATAAAAATAAAAAAATATTCCCCATCCTTTTTTTGACACCTCATCAATAAATAAACAATTACGTAATTTCATTATATACAAGTAACATTATTCTAATTTCAGATAGAGATTGATAATGTCAAAATATTGCAATACTCATGTCACAATACAACTAACCCATTTTGTATCCATATTGTTGTTCATCTGTGAACCTCCTATATTTAAAATCGAACCCCACATACAATTGACATTTTCCTACCTCAAAATCTTTTTGTTATTTTATTACTTCACTTTGTAGCAAACAATTTTGGGATTTCTTTTAGAATCTTAATCTTTCCCTAATTTTTTACGTAGTTTGTCCCAAAGACGATGTGTTCTTGGATTATTTTGGAGGGTTATCTTGTAGAATTCAGCATTACTGGGATTTTGGCGGAAGATTTTGCCCAAATTTCATCTTATCGAGTGTTAAAATTCAAGAGTTTGGTAGTTTGTGTTTATGTTTTGATATAATTTCAATTAGGTAACTCCGTCAAATTCTGTCATCTAAACTGACGAAAATCGATGAACTAATGTAATAAACGAAGTCCGTTATTTTATTTCATTGAAGTTGAACATATTTCACGTCAACAACTAACGTGTGATATTCATTTATTGAATGTCGCATCATCTATTCCTATAAATGAAAATTGACAAAATTGTCTTAATTGAAATTAAATTAAATTGACATTTGCGATAGCAAAGTGTAGCGTGCTGAGATCGCACGTGCTAGATGTTTGGCTCTATGTTAAAATTTCTTCTGCCTTACGATTGTAGCAAGAGAGGCTTGTGATCGCAAGCTTCCATTTTTTTCCTTAATCTTCCACTTAGTTCGACTTGAGTCCTTTCTGGATTGCATCTTTAGTCCTTCATCTTTAAGTTGTTATACTTCGGCCCTCAAAATCCACAATTGTCTGTAAATAATTCGTTGAAAGTATTGAAAGTTTGTAACTTAGTCCTAAAACTTTCTAAATGTTGAATTTAACTTCTAAATCTTATGAATTTCTTCCGAATGACCTATTAATTCTTTTAGTTTATTATGTGCACTTCAATTAATCTTTCGAATCAACCCCAACTAAGTTCTAAAATGCCCTTTTCTTGTCAATTGCATCAAATTTGGGATTTTGTCGACAACTAATCATATTTGCAGTAAATTATGTAGATGTTCACTCAATTTAGCAATAAATAGCAAGTTTAGAAGCTTGTGTTCAAATAAAAGGTCCGGCATTCAAGTGATCAATTTAGTAATGAATGAGCATTCACCTAATGATCCTCGAATGTTCAGGCTAGGGATCAACTATAAGTCATCGATGATTTGTGGCATCTACTAAACCTCGTCGGTGTTATCTCAATGGCTCCCAAGTCTCCTAGGTCCTCTCCCATAACTCTCAAATGATAGAGCTTAGCCTCAAGAAATAAAGGTAAATTGCACTCCAACATTAGCATAAGCCCGTCTTATGCAAAGATTTTGGTATGTTAATCTTGATAACACATTTTTCAATGAATTGTCAGATTTTTAACACATAGGAATTTATCAATCGAGGTTTACACTTTGTCTGTATAAGTAGTTTATTCCTTTTTATTCAAGGTCCAGTAAGTCATTTAGACTATAGCTCATAGTACTTTGAGATGTTAAAGCCAGGAGCCATAGTTGAGCTTTCATTCTTTGGAAACTAGCTCTCAATGTTCTTTTACTTCTATTAAAGGCCAGCGTTCCCGTGTGATAATCTTGGCGAAAACAAGCCTGCAAATAGAGAAATAGAGGTGTGCCTCAGATGAATGCACTACAAAGGCTAATCTATAAGTCCTAGATTTAGGCACAATTGAGCAATAGATACCATCAACATGACTAAAGGCCTCGATTTTGGCCTCGTACTAGACACGAACCTTAGTGCAAATTCTGATAGAATCAACCTGGTCTTTATATCATTTTTATTTGAGCGTGTATATCATGATTTTGTCCTTTGTGCTTTTTGTATTTTAGAGACACTAGCAATCAAATGAAAATATGTTAGAACGTCTGCCAAAGCTTGAACTTCAAGTCCAGTCAAATGATGACATTTTGAAACAACTAGATGAGCTTGATTTCAAGGTTCAGTTCAATCAAGATATCGGGAACGTCTCGCATATCTTGAAATGAAAATTGAATCATATGAAAAAAAATTCAGAAACGGATAAGAGAGTTTGAACTTAAAATCCAACGAAATTAAGAATTTGAGAAACGTTTGGCGATTTGAATCATGTTCTAGAGATGATGGGGTATAGTGACTCATGCGGATCATTTGGAGCTTAAGGCATGTTTTTTCTTACATTTCTTATTACTTTTGAGAAAATTGCAGCAGCGGTACCAAATTTTTAATTTAGTAGCAGACTTTATACAAACATTTCATTAGTATCACCCACGGTACCAAACCTTTCAACATATCACAACTGAAATCCAAATGGATGGTTTCTGTTAATTTGACCATTAGTTGACCGGATAATTAACTTTGATAATAATTTTGACTAATTTTAAAATGTTAAAATAATAATTTTACAATTTTTTAATAATAAAATAACTAAAATCAAATAATTAAAATTAAAAACACATTTTCACCTCCTTCTCCATCCACCCACCCCACGCTTACCCACCCTCACCCCTACCCCAAATCTGCAAATCCCAAATCTGAGAAATCTTCAAACCCCAAATCTTCAAATTTTAAACTCCCTAATTCAAAATTAAGATTTAAAAGTCTTTCTTTAAAAATAAAAATAAAAAAAGAAAAGAAAGATGATAATTCAAGTTTTGAATATTAATAATAGTATTATAGAAATTAAATTATTCTACATATCCATCCCATCATCGTCTACCCTAGCCAATTTCACTCCCAAATTTTAATTATTTCAGTTGCGATGGAGTCACCTCGACCTTCGCTCCTATTTATAGTTACCACGAACCACCGGTGCACAGCGATGCCCGATGCTCACAATGCCGTTGCAACAACATCACGAGTGCCACATGATGATCGATGCTCGCTATGCGTGATGTTACTACTACAATATGTGGTGGTGATTCCGGGCATTGATGGTTTAGTTCGAAGTAGTGGCGGCGAAAAGATGTGTAATGGTGAATAGACGGTGGCGATTTCGGAGTTGTGGCCAGCGAATGAAGAGGTGTCTACGACAGTTGATTGTTGCTATAGGTTGATGTGGGCGAATGTGGCTAAGAGGTGGTGAATGGCGGTGATGGTCAGTAGTTCAATTTTGGTGGTGGGTTGAATTTGTGTTGAATATGTAGGTTGTGGTCTGGGTTGAATCTATAGGCTTGTGAAGGAGACGGGTGTGTTCAATCTGTGAAGAGGATGGTGGTGTTATTGGTGGTGGTGGCGATGGTCGGTGCTCACAAGTGATGGTAGTTGTGGCGGTGGTGACAATGGTGGGGTGGTAGAGTTGGCGGTGGTAGTGATGTGATTCGACATTTGATTGGTGTCAGTGGTGGTGGTGGTGGGGATAGGATGAAAGTGTTTGGACTAACTTTTTGGATATTTGTGACCAACTATTTCAGGTGGAGTGGGGTGGGTATGCAATCAAATATTTAGGTGTTTGTGACTAACTATTTAGTAATTTATGACCAAGTATTGGTGTCGTTGGTGGGATTAGGGTGGGTTGTGGGTAGGGTGTGGAGTGTTTGTAACCAACCATTTTGGCGTTTGGCATGGGATGGGTGTGGGTTTGCAGATGTGGTGGAATAAAGAGTGTTTGTGAACAATTATTTCAGTGTTTGTGACCAATAAATAATATGTGATCGAAAAAATGAATAAAATGTGATTAATAAATAACATGTGACATAAAAAAAATGATAATTTATGATTAATTAATTCGATAATTTGTGGTCAAATATTTCTTAATTTTGAAATTATATATTTTAACCATTTTAAAAATATGTAATGTTCTCTTATTCTAGTTTGTTATTTTTGGAGGGTAGTGGGTCTAATTACCCCCAAACTAAAATTAGACGTTATGGATTGGATCACTTGTAAGAGTCCCACTGAGTAACGGATACATGGATGGAGCCCACTGGTTTGGCAAGGAGCAAACCACGAGGTCTTGATCTCAATTTGCACAAGTGAGGATTCATTGCTCTCCTCTGAGGAAATATTGGGTCTGATCCATATTTTTATACATGTATGTAATATTACCGTTGGAGAAGGACTTGATTTAAGCGGGAAAGTGATAAGTATAGTGACTTGACCAAAAATATATCCTTACCAAGTTGTGCCATTTTCTAAATGTTGTGCATTAACATTTCTCGCTTTTTTCCCCAGCTTCCTCAACCTTATAATTTCTTCCTCCCTTACACTTTGTTTTTGAGTACTAAATACATTAATTTAGCAAAAAAAAAATTCTAGTTTATTTATTTATTTTATTCCTATATGTATGCGCTGTTCCACTTAGTCATAATATTAAGTAAAAACAATAAAATATATTCGATTAATTCACACTATTACAAACACAAATTCAACATTATACCATGCAACATATCGGAGAATGCTCGTAGATTTTTTTTTTTTTGAAAAAAAACTTAAAAATGTTATGAGAGCGATCGTCACCCGATTCCTGTTGTGTTGCCTATATATCTACGCCATTTGAAAGCCTACGGTACAATTATGAGTTCGGTGAATTCGGGAAAGTTATTTCGCACTCTAATTGCTAAAAAAAAGATGAAAAAAATATAAAAAAGAAAAATAATTTATACTATAATATGCCCTTGTTTGAATTCATTTTTTTTTTTCCATCAAAATACATTATTGACTAGTGATTTGATCACATTTCAACCACACATTTTTTAATAAAAAAATTACACGTAAACTCAATTTTTTTTTTTCAATTACACATTCTCCGTCATAATACTATAACAAAATGCATTTTTTTTAAAAAAAAAAAATCGTGATCAAACAAGCCCTATATAAGATGAAAAAATAACTCGTATCATATAATAAACATAATAAAGAAATAAGGGCTGTTAAAAATGAGGATATAAATACAGCAAAATGACATTTACGTATAAATTAAAGTAATTTTTGCTAAAACTTTTTCATTTTCTTGTTCAAACTAAATTAAAAACTCCTAAATAAGTATTTTATTATTTAATTGATGAAATTATTTTATACAAATGCAAGATTCCAAGACACACTTATGCAAGCACAATAAATTTATTAAAAAATATTCTTATATTTGCATTTCACCATTTTGACCTTCACGTTAAAGAGAGGATTTACATCACGATTTTTTGTTTGATATACCACATTTTAGTTATAATGAATGCCTACAATATTTGCTCATTATTGTACTTATTTCTTAATATCTTTTGTCATTTTCTAATTTTCAATGTTTCGTCAAAAAATCGTGAAAAGGTTTAAAAAGACTTATTTACCACTCATATTTTTAAATGAGAAAAAAACAACGAATACAAAAGTTCAACAAAATAATTTATTCATTTTAAAAGTACACTAACAAAATATTTGATACCATCATCAATGACTATATGGGCTAATTAATTAGAAGTAAAACGATAAAAATGCGACAAAGAAATATTTAGGACAAGAACGATAATGAGCAAATGATAAAAAAAAAAAATTATTGTATTTAAAATGGGGTGTAGAAAAAAAAAAAAAAAATTGGTATATTAAATATAATTACATTTAATGAAATTGAACGTGGTCCCTCACATGCTAAAAGGACCATTGTACCCTTTCATCTTAGTGTAATTACAAAACATAAATAAATAAATAAAATAAAAATGAATAAAGAAATTCGTCTTTCCTAGCACCTTCGTATGCTTCCCCTGAATCTGCCCATAATACGAGCAAGATTCAAGATTAACCCAAAGTCACCACTTTTGGTGAAGTCTTTTTCAATTTTTAATGCAGGCCTAAACACAAATCGACATTGGTCTTCCAAATTAATCAAATAAAAAGGCAAGATGTGACAGATTCGATATGATTTGGGCACTACAAATTTTTGTGTGTTAAGGCCTTGAAATGACTTTTCTACCCTCTTATTTATGGACAATTTGCTTATGTTATTTATGAGAATTATTCTACTTATACATTCTTTTGTATACGCCTTTGTTGATATTATAAGATGTGTAAAAATTGAGACCATTGATTATTCTAAGTGTAGTGAAAGTTAATGACAAAAACTGTATGACATCACCCAATGTCATAAAAATTGTCAACCATAAATGTACACAAGCAACACTATATTTATGAATGGTGTAGTATTAATTCAAAGTCATATATGCAAAACTTCAACAATCAATTGAATGCATTAAAAGATTTGAACACTAAGCCCATGATACGGATTAAAATCTAGAATTTAATTTAAGTCAAAGTCAATAATTAATTTTAATTATATATTTTATGAGATCCACAATTTTTCAAATAAATAGAGGCTAAAAAATTGATCTAATTAAAATGATAGAATATACAACTTTACAAATATTGATTTTTTTGTGTTTTGGTTTTACCATATTTTTATATCACATTTTACATATTAATTAAAGTTAATATTTATTTTGCATACTAGGTGATGGCAAACACGATGAGATATGATTATATCAGAATTTTTTCAACCAAATTAAAAAAAAAAAAAAAAAAACTTACACTTTCTTTAGACACTTCATCTGTATGTAAACAATTATACAACTCTTTATATACACTAGTATTAATTCAAAATTTTTATTGTCATGACAGAATGAAACAATAAATAATTAAGGCCCCTTTTGGCACCCATTCTATCATAATTCTCATTCTTTTTTTTTTTTTTTTTCTTTCTTCATTTTAACTACACATTTTTCAAATAAAATAATATTACACACAAATTTAAAGTTTTTTATCACTTTTCCACCACACCCTCCCCCATCAATCACTATTCCAAAATTTCTTTAAATATATAGGAAATTGAATATATTATACTTAAAAATTATAATAGTATGAAGAAATTTCAGGACGAGGACCTTAAAGTAGCGACAGTTTACGTCACACTTGGAATCAAAGATTCTTGTCCACCAAACTCAAAGATATCTAGGAAGGCATAGGCTATGGGGAAGAATTGATCATAAAAGGCACATTATATTATTTGTTGAAGAGTAGATGCGAGGTTAGGATTGTAACGAGTAAAGTGAAATAAAAGTAATTAACATTCATAATATTGAAAAATATGAACTAGTTCCGCACCTTTAAGACTGTTATAATGACGTGTAATATGCAATTATCAATCTTCACCGACATAATTGACTATGACATATTTCACACATTAACCTGAGATATCAATTTCGAGTTTTGAATTGATTTGACAAGTAATTCCAACAACTTATAGACATGTTTTCCTTCTCGTTAATATATAAACCAATCAAGTCTTTCTCTATACAAAGAGAGATAAAATATAAATTTCGTTATTACTTCTTTTTTTATCTTTTTTATTTTGCACCATCTCTATCAATAAAATAAGAATTTTAAACCAATTTCATAGAAAGTTGTTGAGTAATTCTAAGGTTTAAACAATTAAAAAAATAATAAAACAAGATAAAATTTTCTTTTGCAAACAAGGTAGATTTATAATATTATTGTTTGCCCTTTTAAGCATGAAGTAATTTAATTTGGGAGTGCTCCAATCTACCTCATAAAACATTGTCCAGGTTCATCCTCCCAAACTTTACACCACTCGAAACCCCATATAAATCCAACATCAGAATTCCACCCAAATATTTCATTCCCAAATACCCCTCATTACAATTTTCTTTCCCAAAAATCCATCTACAACAGTTAATTCCCAATTTATCCCTAATCTTTAACACTAAGGACAACTTTTTGTTTCTTTAATATTCCCACTTTCTTAAAATATGATTTTTCTAAATTTTTTTATTCTCAAGAGATCCTTTTCTCTCTCATTCACACTCTCTCCCTCCAAATAATATAACTCCTTCAAACAACCCCATTAAGGAAATAAAGAGGGAGAAATCTCTTCTGCTGCTTCAAATGGCAGCCATGGCGCTTTTCCTCAACATCGCCGCTCCTTCCTCCGCCTCTTACCCAAAACTGCACAAAACCCATCTCTCTCCACCCTTTCTCCTCCCCCTCCCCCTCCCCCTCCGTCACCTCCCCACCGCCAGAACCCGATCCAGTTCGAAGATTTCTGCCTCTCTGATTGACCCGGATGGAGGCAGACTTGTAGAGCTTTTTGTTCGAGAATCTGAAAAAGATTCGAAATTGAAGCAGGCCATGGGCTTGCCACAGATCAGACTCTCAAAGATTGACCTTCAATGGGTCCATGTGCTCAGCGAGGGCTGGGCCAGCCCATTGAAGGGTTTCATGAGAGAGTCTGAGTTCCTCCAAACGCTTCATTTTAACTCGCTCCGACTCAATGACGGGTCGGTCGTGAACATGTCGGTCACGATCGTTCTGGCCATTGATGATGTCCAGAAGGGTCGGATCGGGTCGTCCACCAGCGTCGCGCTTGTGGATCAGAATGACAACCTGGTTGCTATCTTGAACGAGTAAGAGATTTTTCGCTATTTTTTCTATCGAATTTTGTTGGGCTGAATGCTATTGAGTTTTTAAGTGATTAATTATGTGAAAGATGCATTTGTGATGGAATTATGCTTCTCTGGGTGATGAATTATTTCTGTTACGCAGAGTTACTAGGGATTTTAATGCTAATAAATATTTAAAATATGTTTTTTAAATTAAAGTTATTTTAATATTTCTTGAGGCATATGGATGAATGATGGATTTTAGAATGATAATTATAATTTTAGATAATTTGTAATGGTTAAGAAGGGGGTTGATTCCTGTCCTGGCGTGAAATTTTAGAACTTGATATACATTGAATGGGCTATTTTATTTATTTATTCCCCATCAAAATGAAATGCTTCTTATCAGGTAGTTTTAAATTATCGCCTCTCATGGAATTAGCTAGAAATCTCGATTTAGTTTAGCTCTCTTTGCAGCTTAATTGTGTCTTCATAGCTATTGCAGAGTTTCTTGCTCAAGTTTTACTGATGTGTAAAACTGATAATTCTACAGTCATGCAATAATTTTGATTTAGTAGGTGATTTCATGACATGCTGCTTTAATAATATTCAGAATTGGTGTTTTGAGAGTGTGTAATATTCCAAGGCTCAACCCTCTGGTCGGATAAGATGGTGGAGCTTGCAATTCTTATTCAAATGATTATTTCCAAGGTCATGGTCCCACAATCGTAAAATGAAAAGATAAATGATTTGAAATTTACTATAGCGAGACCAAGGGTGTTTAAGACATTTGAGCGAATAGATTATTTGAGTTCCAAATTCATTGGAATGGTATACCAGCATGATCATGTAATCATATTGACATCCTATAAATATATGATTAACTACTTGCAAATGTTGACCCCTTTACAAAGCCTATAGAAACCCCAACTGCCATTGACTGTTTCTATACTTGAAAAAGGAAATTATTCAGATTGGATTATAGAGGAGTACCAGTTATATTGAAAATAATTGTTCACGTCATCTTTTGGTATATGGTCAATAATTTGCTTCTCATGAAAAAGTAAAAATCATCTGTATATGATATTTTGGCTGTCGATTAATTTTCTCTTATCATTTTCTTCCTGCCATGTAGGTTTTGCTCTTAATCATTAGTGATGTTCTTGAGAAGTCTTGAACTTCAACCCTTTCTTTTCATCTATTGATTTTTTCTTTTACTACATAGATATACATACCACAATTTCTCGTCAGGTATTTTATTGATCTTCTTAAATCGAATTGTTACTGTAGCATTGAAATTTACAAGCATAACAAAGAAGAAAGAATAGCAAGAACCTGGGGTACTACTGCACACGGTCTACCTTATGTCGAGGAAGCTATTACCCCTGCTGGAAACTGGCTGATTGGTGGTGATTTAGAGGTTATAGAACCCATCAAGTACAATGATGGTCTTGATCGCTTCCGGCTTTCCCCTTCACAACTCCGTGATGAGTTTGTGAGGCGCAATGCAGATGCTGTGTTTGCTTTCCAGCTCAGAAATCCTGTGCACAATGGGCATGCTCTGTTGATGACTGACACGCGCCGTCGTCTTCTGGAGATGGGATATACAAATCCTGTCCTCTTGCTTCATCCATTGGGAGGTTATACAAAAGCAGACGATGTACCACTTAGTTGGCGAATGAAGCAACATGAGAAGGTGCGTGCGCTATTAAATATATTGACTTGTTACTACCTACCTATCGATGAAGAGCCAATCTTTTTGCATTTTCTTTTTCGCGTGCTTCTCTTCACATTCTTTTTGCAGCTATTAAGAATTAGAGCTAATTAGTTTTTACAGCTGGCCAGACAGTGTCATGTGGGAAACACGAGGAATATTATGGGACGAAGTATTCCATTTAGAAGAGATTGGCTAAGAAATAAGTAAAATCAACTTTTTGTTCCCAAATATGTTTGGATACTTTGATAACATATAAAAAGAAGGAAGTTACTTTTGAAATTTTTTTAAAGCTTTACCTTAGTAACTTATTTGTAATTTAGATGAAGAGAAAAAGTATTTATTTTAATTTTTCAACTTATCTACTTATAAGTAAATATGTGCAAGTGAAGTAACTTATTTGTAATTTAGATGAAGAGAAAAAGTATTTATTTTAATTTTTCAACTTATCTACTTATAAGTAAATATGTGCAAGTGAAGCGTAGCTATTTCAAGGATGATTTTCATTAGTAGATAGATACATATTTTCCAGGATGTGCTTTTCTACGATCTTTTCCTTTAAATCGATGACTAATGGCAAGATTATAGATGACTTGAGATGCAAATTTGTTGTATGAACTGGTACAATAGAAAGTACCATTACATACTGATTATTCATATTTTAACTGTTCTTTTAGGTGCTAGAGGATGGCGTTCTTGATCCAGAGACTACTGTAGTTTCTATATTCCCATCTCCCATGCACTATGCGGGCCCGACTGAGGTACAGTGGCATGCTAAGGCTCGGATTAATGCAGGTGCAAACTTCTATATCGTAGGCCGGGACCCTGCTGGCATGAGCCACCCACTTGAGAAAAGAGATCTGTATGATGCAGATCACGGTAAGAAAGTGCTGAGTATGGCTCCCGGATTAGAGCGGCTCAACATTCTTCCATTCAAGGTAGAAAAATGATCCTCGGCATTCTCACATTCATGTTCTTATTATGGGATCAGTTGATGACTAAAATCTCAAGTATTCTCTTCCTACGGAAATTGGAAAAAAAAAATTACCGCCATGACATTGAAAAAAGAAATCTTGAATATTAATTAGTTATTATGGTTGAACTCCAGGTGGCAGCTTATGACAAGACTCAGGGTAAAATGGCATTCTTTGATCCATCAAGGCCTCAAGATTTTCTGTTCATATCTGGTACCAAGGTAATTTTATTATTAACCGCTTTGCTCAAGCCCTCTTTTGTTTATAGTAGCAGTAGCTCAGCCAAAAGGATTCTAATTCTCACTGTCATGTTGTTTATTCCACGCCTAAATGATTGCCTTTTTCCAGATGCGAACACTTGCAAAGAACGGGGAGAATCCTCCAGATGGATTCATGTGCCCAGGTGGNTATTATTAACCGCTTTGCTCAAGCCTCTTTTGTTTATAGTAGCAGTAACTCAGCCAAAAGGATTCTAAGTATCACTGTCATGTTGTTTATTCCACGCCTAAATGATTGCCTTTTTCCAGATGCGAACACTTGCAAAGAACGGGGAGAATCCTCCGGATGGATTCATGTGCCCAGGTGGTTGGAAAGTTTTGGTCGATTATTACAACAGTTTGGCTCCGTCTGATAATGGCAGAGTACCTGAACCTATCCCAGCTTGAAATTATTACTTGGGTAATTATGATTGGTAGAAACCATAAACTATTTATCTCCAATGTATCATTGCATAAAACTTGGTCAAACTCTTTTCATTTCAATAAGATCATAGGAGGAGGCATAGGTACAGAAGAGCAAGAATTAGCCTCGACCTGTAATATAGTGTCAAAAAGTGGCTCCTGAATTTGTGCACTCATCTCGGGCATGCTGTATAATATTGTGTTTGTGCTGTGTGAAGAAAATGGATTGTGGGTTGCTGTTGAAACATGAACATTTAAAAGTGATTTTGTCAGCTTATGATGCTGCAAAGTAATGTCAATTGACATCTTGATTTCACACTTTGAAGTTAATGAAAGGGCGAAAAGAACAAAAAAATTACGTACTTATAAAGCCAATTCCATTCTAATGTTCCTAAATTATTGATATTAACAACCTCCAACCATATTCTCAATGTATAGAGGAAGATTTTAAGGATTAAACCTAGTAGGAGTATGAAAACTACTCTTATGAAAAATTTATGAGAGGAAATTTTTTTTTTTCAGACTTTCTTACTACATAATTACTCATATCTATAAATGAAGAGCTTTCTCCTTCATTTGAGTTTTGTGCTCAAAATATATGTTTGTGAATACTGGAAACGCAAGTGATTTTTGCCGGGAGTGAACTTAAGATGGATTTTTGGAGTTCGACTTGTGTGTTTTAGTGGGTTATAAAGAGAGAAGAAAAATAAATGTGTGTACGATTTAGTAGTAGAGGCTAAGTTGAGAATCGAGATGGTTGAATAGGGGGTTGAGTAGATTTCGTTAAGAATTAAAAAACCTATTTTTTTTTTACTTAAACGTATTTCAGTAAGGGTATATAAACAAGGGAAAATTTCACAAGTAAGAGGTTTAATTTTTTTTATCAATTTCAAATTTAAGAGATTATATTTAAAATTTAAAATTTCAGTGTTTTTTAAATTTTATTTATAAATTAATTAATTAAACATATATTTTATTAATTAAATATACTAAGGTCACAAATTCCATACCATTGGTTACATATTATTAATTGGTCAGGTCACAAATCACAATTTTCATATCACAATTTATTTTACGGTCACAATTCAAAATTTTTACAGCTCACAATTTATCCATCGGTCACAAATTGAAAATTTTATACATCATAATTTATTTATCGATCACAAATTTATCAAATTAATAAGTCACATATTATTCATTGGTCACAAATTAAAAATTATTTTAACAATTCAAAAATTTTATAAGTTACAATTTTTTTATCGATCACAAATAAAAAATTTATGCGTCACAATTTATTTATTGGTCACAAATCACAAATATTATAAGTCATAGTTTATTAGATAGTCACAAATTATCAAATTATCGATCACAAATTAACAATTTTTTAGGTCACACATTATTTTTTGATCACAATTTGTCTTTCTCATTAGTCGAATGTTGTTTATCGGTCATAAAATAATTAATTTAATGATCACAAACAACCAAATAATCTGTGACCACCACCAACGATTGTGACTACAACCTTACCACTACCACCAACATGATGGCAACCGAAATCCCATCGTCGGAACTACCTCTCGACAGCAAACCATCATTTAAAAATATCGATATCACTACGACCCCCGCCACCACCACCACTAAAACTAAAACTATTGAACCTCCACCACTACCCCCATCCTACAATCCAAAAAAATTCCCAACCCTATCATCATAATCGTCGCCGCCACCATCATCTCTATCACAGCCGCCACCACAACTACCATCTCCTCTATCTTCATTTCATCTACCCTGCAACCACCAACCCCACTTAAAATCTCCAAATCGCCACCGCCAACTCCACCACAGCGACCACGATGCCGCACCACGACCACCACCAACTCACCAGCACCGCTAACGTCATCACCACCACCCGCCAAAATCAGCACCACCACAGCCACTACCAACAACTGCAAACACAACCAAAAAAAATCTAGAGATAAAATAGCCGCCTGGGACCAAAATTCTACAACTTCGGCCACCAGTCTCGACGTCGCGCCAATATCACAACCACC
This sequence comes from Fraxinus anomala, assembly GCA_903798345.1. Classification (NCBI taxonomy): domain Eukaryota; kingdom Viridiplantae; phylum Streptophyta; class Magnoliopsida; order Lamiales; family Oleaceae; genus Fraxinus; species Fraxinus anomala. The sequence goes on from CAIGRN010017914.1 coordinate 15,649, forward strand.
ACCATCTTCTCCATTTACACCACACTTAACCACCACTGCCATGCTCACATCGCACACCACCACTAACACCATTTGCAGCAACACGTCGCGACAGAAAGAAAATAGAGAAGGGGAGGAGGGGAGAGGAGAGGAGAGAGAGCGCATCGACAACATAGGTGCGCGAACGCCATGACGCCACGCAAGGCACCGTTGCCGATCGTGTGCAGCTTACTAGTTGGTCACTGGAGCAGGCTTTCTTTTACCTATTGACGTCGAAGCTACTGGAGAGAGAGAGAGAGAGAGAGAGAGAGAGAGAGAGAGTGGGTAATGATTTGTGATTTTGGGATTTTTAAGGTTTGGGTAGTATTAAAGATTTGAATTAATATTTGATTTTTGTATAAATAAATTTTATATCTAATTCTTAAAATTCTGATTTTATGTAATTTCCTCTATAAAAAATTTGCAAATTCTTAAGCAATTGGAATCTTGCTATGACAAAAAGAAAAAGAAAAAAATTCACCTTGTGCTTCAAAATTCCTCTTTGTAATATTGTGGTAAATCTCAAAAACAGGACAATCACATGTCGCACTGCCACATATTCCCATCATTTTAGGCACCAGCCATATAATTTCAAAGGAGCATCAAATACAATTATACTAATATTTAGCACACTAAAAGTAAGAAAAATCTAGCATTAGCAAGACATGAAGTAAATTTCTTTTGATCCTTCATCTCTCTATAATGAACAATGTCAATCCCTGATAATCTTATGAAGTTATGATAACATTCCATAATCTATTTGAAGTACGAAATAATCCAATTTTACACCATTTAGATATAGACTTTTATTTATCAGAATTGAAGATTAGTCCTATCTCCAAGCAGACGGAACCCAGAATTTTTTTTTTTCAGTGCGAGCGATATAACTAGATGTGAAAAAAAAAATAACAACATTATAAGACAAATATTATACTAAAAATGAAGTACCTTATAATGTACACATTCTGTATATATAATTCTATGATCTCAGACAGTAGACTCATTCAAATGAAAATAAAATCAGTCAAAATAATAATAATAATAAAAAAAAAAACTCATCAGTAATGTGATACATAAAAACAGACTCATTCACTACTTCAATTTCATGATTTCACTTAGCAAAATCAAGAGGGTTCTGCCCTCTGACAAGAATGAAATACAAATTCATTATCTTTATTTAATCATCTTAAGCTTTAGATCTCAAGTTTTGGCAATTTAGTGCTCACTACCCCCACCTCCCATTCATCACTTTTATAACTCTCTTTTGTTTTTTTTGTTTTATCGGTAAATGTGAATATTATAAATCAAAATCATGTATAAATACACTGGGCATACCTCGAGCAAACAAATATCAAATACAAGTACACCGGGCATACTCGAACGATTAAAAATCAAGTATAATACAAATACACCACACAAACAAATAAAGAATACACCGGACATTTCCAGGCGAAACATCAATCATATGGGACATACAACTACTACGGGCATATCCGAGCAAAACAAAAGAAAAAAGATGTACAAACGATATGGACTAGTGACCCATAAATTACACAGTACAACTCTTGATTCATTTCTCAAGCCCTCTCACGCCTTTCTAAATGGAATATTTTCTCCATAATCCATTATGAAGATCCACAAAATTTCTCGAATTTCATACGAAAATTAGAAAAACTACATTAGAAAAAACTAAAGGGTTTACTCACCATTCACAAAGCCTGCTCTTCGAATTTCCTTTGGTGGAAATTGGGGGTTTCACTTTTCAGGTGCCGTTTGTGTGGGGGTAAATCATAAGGAAATATTTGTAGTTAGCAAAACAACCTTATAAGTTTGGGCCAATTATTTGGCCCATTTCATTTTTATAACTTTGGCTGGGGTTGCTCAAAGTTCAATGTAGGCGCCTTCATTGGATCCGCCCTGTCTCCAAGCTTAATGGTAAGCTTGGAATTCCTAAATTCCGATTGGAGCAAGATCGTTGAGATACCTATGTGTTCTTGATCTAAGAAATTCATAAATCGGGATCCTGATGCATATAGATGGCCTCAAGGAAGGACAATGTTGAAAACTATACCACTTCTAGTTTGATCCTACTTCAGTGGCTACTCTAAAGTTGTTGATCATAGAAGCCAATAGGATTACAAATTTAAATTTTTTTTTGCTCATTTACCGTAATACGAGAAATCGTAGAATGCTGACCGTTGATAAGGTATTGGCAGTGCAGATCAAGTTACTAAAATGCAGTATCTTTCATGCTACAATGTAAACAATTTTGAGTTCGATATTTGAATATTGAACTTTCTTCTATATAACGGCGTTTTGACGAGAAAAGAGTGATGCAAATTTCTTGAAATGAAAAACAGGCACCGCTTAACACTTGATGTTTGATTTTCACTTATGTATGTTTGCTGCGAATAAAGCCCCCCGTTTGTCTTCTATTCTTTCAACACTCTTTTTTCTACATATTTATTTTCAATCACACGTTTACACAATAAAATATACTACACGTAAATCCAAATCTAATATATACTTTTTAACCACACATTCTCCAAAAAATCACTATTTAAAACAATATTTTTTCAAAGAAATGGCCACCAAACAAGCAAAGTTAGAAAAACAACTCACTATTAAAAAGAGAGGCGGACAAATTTGATACAATCTTTTGAAGGAATATTTACATTCCTGTTAGGAAAAGACAGTGCTTGGAGACTCAATCATATACACTCTTTTCATAGCACTGTAAAATAGTGCAATCCATCTAAACAAAAACTAAAAGAAAGTCAAACAAATTCTGTATTCAAGCTAGACATTATAAAGAGCATTTGACTAATTGATTTTAAGCTTCGATAATGGCAACTTAAGGTTTCCTAGAGAAATTTTGCACCTAACAAACCAAGTGACTATAGAAGATGCACCAGAAAAGGCTATACACATGCCCCCATTGGCCAATCTTAGCCTAATTATCCCTGAGAACCAATTTACAATTTCCACTAATAATATCTGAATGGAAACTAATAGCCCAATGATGCCCAAGAATAGCCATAAGTTTGGTCACCCCTTCTTGCCATCCTTTCTGTCGGTCATGTTTTTGAATACAAAAACAAAGAGAAAGCACATCAAAGATGAACAAAATAACATGTTAAGAATTAGAAACCCTAATTTTACCATCGAGAGAAATTAAAGTGAAGAAAGAAATTGAAGTGAGCACGGAGTCGAACGCTTCAAAGTCAAGCCCGGGAAATGACCCGTTGATTATCGAAGGAGGTCCCTTGAATTCACCGAATATGCAATCACTTGGTGAGATCAAGTGGTGACAACGAGGAGGAAAAATAGAGAACGACCGATCAATACATGGGAGGACTTGAAAGCTATCATGCGGAAGAGGTTTGTACCTAATCACTGCTACCAAGAGCTTCATCAAAAAATACAAAGCCTCTACCAAGGATCGAA
>CAIGRN010017920.1:0-17987 GCA_903798345.1 Fraxinus anomala
GATAAATTTGAACAATAAAAGAAGTTCCAAGAATTACTTCTTGCTCTAAATTTTTGACAAGATAAAATATATTTTTGAAACAAATGTTTGAATTACAAACACGAGCTTTTGAAAGTTTATATTGAATATTTAATTTATTTCCACTAGCACCATAAAGACGCTCAGTAAATTTTTTCAAAATATTTTGAAAGGATTAATCATTCCCTAATACAGTTTTGATCTGCATCAGAATCAGTTAAGACTATGGTATGAAGTTTAAAATCTTTATTAATAATAATATCCATTTGACAATACCATTTTTGAAATTGAATACAACTAATAACATTAATTTTTTCTTCTTCAGTTTGAGGAATTTTTGAAAATTGAGAGGCAATTTCTTCTTGTTCAGAAGATTCAGAATCATAAATGGTTTGATCATCTTGTTAGTTTCTGAAAGAACTACTTCCATTTTGACATCTTGCATCTAACTTTGAATAAGTGAAATTTGAGATTTCATATTGTTGACTTCTGATCTTAAATCAGAAGTAGAAGATTTTGAAGATTCAACTTTAAACCTATTCATAATATGTTGCATACACTGAGAATTTAGAATTTGAAGGAAGAAGAGAATCAAAAAATTTCTTTAGTTGAGGATTTTCAATTTCTCATCAATTTTAGAAATAAGTTATTCTTCTTGAATAAGAACATTAATGGTTTTACAACCACACATCTCTTTACTTTGTTTTGAAGAGTAAGATGAATTAGAACTTGTTTCAACATCAGAATCTTCTTGATGTTGATACACCATTTCTAATTCAGAATCAGAAACAGAAGAGTCTTCTTCTCAAGAGTTGATAAGATTAAGTATTTCAAATTTAATATCTTCATTAATTTGAATATTATTGATTTTGCTTTTCATAGGACAATTATTAGAATAATGTCCCTTTTGCTTGTATTTATAGCAAGTAACATTTGAATTTTTTGAAAATATTTTCTTTTAAAATCGTTTTTAGAGTAATTTTTTGAATAAGACGGTTTTTGAAAATTCTTTTCTTTTTGAAAATATTTTCTTCTTTCATAAGAAGGAAAATTTTTTACTTTTGGTTTTGAAGGATGAACAATTTTTCAAGGTCATATTGTTCACAAAATTATCCAAACTCCTTACAGCTTTCAGATCTTTCTATTTTTAATTTGACTTTAAGTTTTAAATCATTACAAAGAGATATACCTTCATAATTGATAAGAGTAATAATTTCACCATATGTAAGCTCTTCATACGAAGCATCAGTCTTTTAATTTGATTTCTAACTCTTTCTGCAAAGAGTTTTGGAAGTTGAGAAATAAATATTTCTTTCCAATAAGATTGGTTACAATCTTCTAGGGATGACAATGGGTCGAGCAGAGCCTGTTCGGAATGCATACGAGCTCGGCTCGTGCTCGTTATGAGCCGATCCATTTTTCGAATTTTCTTTTGAAAATGAACCTTTAAAAAAAAATCATTTTTTGGACGCCGTTGGCTCGCCTGGCGAGCTTGACGAGCACGAGCCACCCAGGATCCGTCTTTCATCGGCCACTCGGCTCGTTTGCCACCACTACAATCTTCTCTTAGCATAACACAAGTTAAAAAATGACTTTGTACGAAAATCATTGAGTTTTGGACAACGAAGATTCATAAGAGTTTCAGATTGTCTATTAAATAAATCTTTAGGATTACCAATAAAATGTTTGATAATAATGAAAATAAGAGTGGTGAAATTAGCATCTTTACCCGTTTCATTATTTTTGGCGTTTTCAATTTCCTTTTGGTTTTGATCATCAAGATAGTTATGCTACCATTGTTTGAGTTGACCAGTAAATCCCATAACCACAATTGTGGTTGCAGAATTAGGAGAAATATTTTGAAATAAATAGGTTTTGTAGCACATAGACATCATTTCAAGTAGATTAACAATTTGATATTCTATCAATCCATCTATTTTCCACTCAATCGCAGATTTGCTATAAAAAAACTTCCTTATTTTTTACTTTTTCTTCAAAAAGTAAATCAGGAGCAGAGTGATAATGATAATAAGAAGGGACTTTTGAATATGAACCTCTTATTTTATTAATATGAAAATTTTCATTTTCATTGTTAATAAATTGAGATTCAATTTCATCAATAGTATCGATATTTTTTAAAGAGGATAAATTGGATAATTGAGTAGAAAGTTCTTTTAAAACTTTTGTCTCATTATCTAATTTTCTTAATTGAAAAGTAGAATTTGAAGAAAACGATTTGAATAAAGTATTGACATGAGTTTTTTCCATTGTTTATAGATTTTTCAGAATCAAATTTTGTTGTTTCAATTTCAGAATTTAATTCAATTCTGTTTAATTAAGAAAACATGGATTAAAGAACAACATTTGTATAATTGTTCTGAGATTGATTATTTTTTATATCTTTAGTTACTACTTCAAAATCATCTGACCTTTCTCTAGATATCATTTTGAGAGGAGATGCAAGAATTTCAGTATTTCCTTGGGAAACAACAATTTCTTGCATAGGAGGATGAGTAGTTTGAAAAGTATCACCATTAGGTGTGTTCAAAATATTTTTTTGAAGAATTTGTATTTTGAATAACTTTTGTTTTAGTAGGTTTTTTATTATAAATTTTAAATATGCCCATTCATAAAAACTTAAATCTTCTGGAAAAAACTTCAAATTCTTCCAAGTAAAAATTAATTTTTTCATTTGCAAAACTTTTTTGAAATATTTTTCGAAAACTTTTAACTTCAGGGGTTTTATCAGTAATAAATCCATCTATTCTAATAATAGAAGAAATAACATTACATTGCTAATCAAACATTTCTAAAGGATGTGCCATATCTGGTAGAGTAGGAGAACCAGGTGGTTCTGGTTCATCATCTCTTTCTTTTTGATAATGAGTTTGGAATATTGGTATTAAAATCAACTTCCTTAAAGAAGAAGTTGAAAATCTATCAGATTGAAAAGAATTTATCATAGATTTATAATCATATCTATAGGAATTAGATCTTTGAAGAGTGTTTGAAGATGAAGGTCTATCAAAAATAACTTTGACATTACGATCAGGAAAATAAATTATTTGATCAGAATTTCTTCTTATAGGAGTTGGAACTGTGTTTTGTGCATTTTCAAAATCACATTCTAATCTCTTGCTTGAAGACTCCAAGGAATATGTATGGGAATCATAATATTTGAATGAAATGGATTAACTTCAACTAAAAGACTTTCATCTCTTGGAGAAGATATGAAAGCTCGAATATTGAGTTGAGTGTTTAAAAGCTTACAATATACTCGGAAAATTAAAGAAAAAGCTCGTAAGTGATCATCAGCATCAAAATTCTTAGTTTGAATTCGAAGATTGAGAGCATTTATAATAGCTCCATCTTGAAGACTGATAGAGAAATCTGGATAACAATTTGAAAATACTGGACAACTCTCGAGAATAGACTCAAGTATGAATAGTATTGAATATTCAAACCTTAAAAGTCTCTTGTCTCTTAAGGTTATAAGAACTGAAATGACTAGATCAAGTCTGAACAAGGGTTTAACTACAATTTGAACAAGTCTAACATGAAGATATTGAAATTTCTTCCTATGAGCTTGTATAGCTTCTTTTGAAAATAGATTGATTGAAATAGTTTGATTTTTAAAATTAAGATATTGAAATTTCTTCCTATGAGCTTGTATATCTTCTTTTGAAAATAGATTTATTGAAATAGTTTGATTTTTAACTGTAATAGTTCGTTCCAATGTTTTGATAACATAATTTTGAGTAAAATCAAATTTTCATATCTCATATATAGAACTTTTATCTACTTTTGAGATAGTCTAATTTTGAAGTTTTTGCTCTATTTGAACAATTTGAAGTTCTTTAGAATTAATATTATTTGATGCAGATGATCTAATTCTTCATTATTATCTTAAAAATAATTTGATATATTATCACTACTACTGTTTGAACCACTACCTTTACTAAACTAATGTGACATAAAAGACATATTTGAATAATAATAAGAAAACAATAATCTTATTATTGAAAACAGAATGTTTCAGACAACTTGATGCAATGCAAAGCAATCCCTTTAATAGACGATTGTACCCCACTTTACCCTAGGGGTAGTAAAAAAAGATGTCCAGGTTGTCGATGATAGACAATGTGTTGATATTGATACCCACATTATTATCCGGAGCATTAAATACTCATTCGACAATTAAAGCAATGCCTAGTTTGTATCGATCAGCTTGGGGCGTCAACGATCGGAAAAAAGCCTTTCTTATTGGGCACATGAAATCTTATCCAAGAATTTGAAATATTTGTCCTTGAGTCTCCTTTTTTCCATGACTTTAGTGAACTCATCGCTATCCGGGGTGAGCCCACATTTTAATCCCGTGACGATGGCATACTCTTGCAGTCCAAACCTTGTCAAGTGCCCTTGTACATTGAACCATAGTTCCTTTATCTTATCAGTTCGAATCGATCTGAACACTAGTTGTTGAATTAATTGGGTCGAGAATTGCATGTCAGGTACATCGGCCAGGAACCCGAGGTATGAGTTCTGGAAATCTTCTTGCTGCCGAGCATCAAAATTGTCCAACACGATTTTCACGTACTTTAAATTATTCATTTAAGATATATGGGCGCGCAAGCAAGCATTTTCGGGAATGAGAATTTCAAAATTCATTTGCAAGAATAATGTACAACAACAAAAGAAAGAAGATCGGATCATAGTAATTCGTACATGTTAATTCGTACATTGCTTTCTCCTTTTTGACAAGCTTAGCTTAGTTTCAAAACATATAAATGCAAAGGCTAATTAATGTAATCAATTAAAGAACACTTCCAAATTTAAATAATGAACATAATTCCCAAGGAGCTCACATAAATTTCATTCTGACCATATCTTCTTTGCAGATTATAAAAAACACAAGGCTCATTTGAATGAACCAATGTTCGACATGTGGAACTATCACTTGTTGAGAAAAATTGACCTCAATTGTCGAGTCTCGACAATTCCTCAGTCGAGATTTTTTCATTTGTCGAGAATTACTATGGTAAACTGTCGAGAAATCTACTTTTGAAGTGAACTGTCGAGAATTACTACGGTAAACTGTCGGGACAGTTCACCGCTATGCCATTTCTCTACTGAAGTGAACTGTCAAAAAATCTACTTTTGACCTCTAAGTAATAGGTATTATTCAAGAGCTAATTTCATTCCTAAATGCAGAACAAACGTGACATTTTCCTCTTAAATACACTCGTCTTGTATACCGTTTAGCCCCCTCCCACTCAACACTCAGTTTTCATATGCTATAATTCTTTTCTTTTCCTTCAATTTATATAGCAAGTAAAGTATTTAAAATCATCTGACCAAATCGGCCAATCTTCTCCACATAGTAGGAGCCAAATAGACAACGAAATATCAAGACAATATTATAAATCAAACACAAGACAAGATAATCAATGAAACTTCTTCCAGATTTTAGCACTAACTCTATAATAAAAAAAAAAAAAAGGCAAATGTAAGGTACATTATTAATATAGCCGATCATGAAACTACCTTACTTCTTCTTAATTCAAAAATCATAAAGTAGCACCCAATTTACCTACAAGTTAAAAGACATTTTCACTTAGAAGGCTGAACATATTAACTATTAAGAAGGTAAAAATATATGATCCTGTAATACATAATCACCACCTCTATTTTGAATTTTGATACAGTTCCCAAACTAAGTCTCATTTATTACAAACACAATTCACAAAACAAATATCCAAAGCAAATTTAAAAATCAGATATTGACAAAAGCACAAATTCAAGCAACTTAAACATACATTACTAATTACTTCTACATAGTACACATGCATGACTTAATTGTAACACATACATCTGATACCTACAATTTTGATCTTAATTTCAACTCAAATAATCTTTTCTCATTTAACAATTTGTGTTGACACTCTTAGAACTTAAAACATCTCAAACAGAACTTACTTAAATAAAGAACATATATTCATCTCCCACTTAGGCTAATAGTAAACTGCCCCATTAGAGTAGAAAAGCCACTAAAATCTGGATTCCACATATGACAAAATTTCACTGCTTAGGCTTATTGTGCCACATTTTGGAGTTTAACACATGGCCTCATAGAGAAAGTTATTTGCATTGCAATTGTTTTAATAAAGTGAATCTACTAACATTAACTAGGCGTCATCAAATAAAACATATCAATTATATGTGGTAAACATATATTTTATAACCTGAGGAGACTCGGCCTATTACTCATAGTAGATCTCAAAATGTTACAATAGGAGACTCAGCATATTTGTAAATTCTCATTAAAACCCCTTAACATCGATACAGAAATATGTAGATGGAGCACAATTACATCGGGATGCAAGATTACCTATACTTGGATTTTAAAATAAGAGATCATACAAAATATAATTTCATTTTTATACATTTGATTAAGAGTCTATTTGATACATGAATCTAGATCCATTCCATTAGTTACAGCTTTCGTTCTCATTACCCAAGACAAGCCAAATTCATCGCAAAATATTTGAAAATGATCGTATTCATTATTAGCATTTTGTATCATCATCGAAAAGAGCACAAAGGTGAAGAAGAAACAAGAAAACCCAAATCCATAGCAAAAGAGAAACAAGAAAACCCAAATCCATAGCAAAAACTACAAGACCCATTCATTAACAATCAAAATCAAACTAACCAATGTAACATTCTTATTGTAGCTCAACATATTGAATCAATGTAACAACAAAATAAATGTAATGATAATCTAAAATCTCAGAAAATCATTTATTAGAGACATTATTTCACAACAAATCGAAATGAGTTCTGTCAAAATATAAATGCGTATAAAAAATTACAAGAAATTAGGGAAAAATAAGTCAGAAGTGAGGTTACCTGTTTTACAGTTGTTTTTCCGGTGGTGGTTGACGGCAAATTCGGTGAGGGCGGCGAGTTGAGGATTTCTTCTTTTTCCGGCGAATCAAATCCATTAGGGGAGTGAGTTCAAGATTGGTTTGGTGTGTTTTGAGTGGTGAATGTTTTCGAAGTGATTGTCAACGACAATGTGGTTTCCAACGCTTCGAATGTGAGGAGAGCTCCCTAAAGGATTTAGGTTCTTCTCGTCTGGACAGTAGAGTGGTGAGTGGAGTGATTTAATTTCTTACTATTTTCGTCCATTTCATCTTCTTTTTTATTTTTTATTTTTTGTACTATATTACTGACATTTTGTACAAATTTTAAATGTAGTCAAATCTCTATTAATGCTAGACATATAAGGTATTTAAAGTATGCAGATGGGCAAAAATGTTCAAAAATGACAATCTTGCAAATGTTTTAAAAAGGTAATATTTTTGAAAATGCAAAGCCAAAAAATGACATGTAGTGTAATTTCTTCTATTGGAATTAACCGTCAAACGGAGTTGAAACATCGAAGACTCCAATACTCAGATACCAAGATGGTACAAGAGTAAAAGATTGGGGTCTATATTGCAATTTTTTCTCTGTGTTTTCCCCTAACTTGTATTGACTACCCTCTCGGGTACCGTCGATAATTTAGATTAACTTCAGGGGATAGTTTGCAGTGCAATTGATATAGGTCGACAGAGATATGGGCGGAGATGTGGGGAAGATGGTAGCAGTTGGCCTCGTTTGGGGGGCGACAAATGCCCTGATGCGTAAAGGCGCCATTATATGGGATCAAGCACAGAAATCTACTCTGCAACCTAACAGGTCCCAGGGCCAGCACCCATTTCTAAGTACTCTCAAGAACTGGCTGAAACTTCTATTGATTTGGCAGTACACTTTGCCTTTTCTAATAAATCTCTCAGCTTCAGTCACTTTCTTTGCAATTTTGAGTGATACTCCCATTTCTTTAGCTGTCCCTGTGACAAATGCCACCACATTTGCGGCCACTGCAGTATTCGGGATTATTCTTGGAGAGGAGACGCTTATATTTCGGGCACTGTTTGGTACTTTTCTTATTGTTCTTGGTGTCTATATTTGTAGCATGTGATTATGTTTTGAAGAAATAAGTATAGATTATTGTAACTTTTTTGGATTTGGAGTGATGAATCAGTGCACGTGTTTTGGTTTCTGAAAAAATGAAAAAGTGTTTATCTTTTTTGTTCTTTGTTATAGAAATTCTCTTTTTTGTTTCTATGAATACTGGGAAAAATGACGAGGATATGATTTTTTAACTTTTTCCCCTGAGGTTATAATTTCCTTCATGTTCTGTTATAATTTCTCTAATGCTCTGTTTATTATATGAATAACCATTCTTTTGTTTTTTGTTCTATGTTTACGTTTTGAACGAAGAATGTTGTTAAACTTGTTAAGTTTTTTGGTCACTTGCTGCTTAATTCCTTACTTGTTCTGGATTTATTTGTTGCATACGATTTGTGGGTACCATATGTTTTATGATTGTGCAAGATCATTCTTTTTTTTGTTGATAGCCTCGAGATATGGAGCTTACTTAGTTACTGGGATTGGAATTTTGTGCAATTTCATTTTTGTGTTTCGCGGAGAATATAGTTAATAATAGGAGACTGCAAGAAACTTTGTGTTTATACCTCTTTATCTAGTGCTATCTATATGGGTGCCGGTGTCCTTAACTCCGTCTTCTCAGTGTTTTATTGATTGTATATTTGATAGTTTATGCATTGAGCCATGTTGGTTTTTATTTTGTACAATATCAAGTTCACAAAAAGTTAAAAGAATAAAAGATTATTATAAGTTTGTGTTTGGTAACACAGGTCTTGTGTGTGTAACTAAGTTTTCTGTGACATTGAGGAGAATGAGTTATATTTCGGTGGAAAAACTTTTTCATGTTCTGCCTTTTGTACTCACTATCAATGATGCAGTTTGAATGCGTAATATTAAAAATTATAGGAATCCAGGCGCTACTAGTTGTTACATAAAAGTGCATGGAAAATTAACTCAAAACTGACTTTGACAGTTTTTAAATTGCTATAGTTTACATGTCTTCTATTTAATTATGAGAGAGTTTATTTAAAAAAAAAAAACAATTAGATGCTTATATAGTTTGAATTACTCGTGTATCATTTTATTCGGAAAATGTAAACCTCCTAGTTTTCAAGTTGAAAATTAGCTTCTGAAATTATTTGTCAGCATTCTACAAAAGGAATGATGAGCTGTAGTTGTTCTCAAGTAAATGTATGGTTTTTGTGCTTCATAGGTGAAAGATTTTGAGTGAGATGGCTCATATTCTATGGTATTGTTAAAGTACTTTCTGTTAAGGTGCCAGGAACACGAAATATTAATTTTTTAGTAGTTAGCTAACAAATTTTTAAGAGCAATCTCTGTATTTTCAGTTCCACTATAATTTTAGCTCATCTTAAAATTAATTTCTAGTTAGTTACTTAGAATCCTAATTTATAATCACTATTAGTATGCAGCTTACGAATACTCATGCGATCCTTCAATTCCTATAAAGTTGATCATTATAAAAAATAGATATTAATTGGTGTGTTTGTCCATAGAGGGATTGCTCGGGATTTCTATCTTCTCTTTCTAAACATTCTTCTCTTCTTTCGTCTTCTTTTGCAGCCTCTTGTACTTCCTTCTCACAATTGCATCACTATAACTATTTCTCCAGTCGTGAAATTAATTTATTGTAAAGACTATCCATTTCCAAAATGTAAAAACTAAAACCTTTATTGTTTCCTAGAATTTATTGTCCTCACTACTGTTCATAAAACTGCAGATCAGAAGCTGATAATTGTACAACTCTTCTAACCCAATACACTTCCTGATTTTCAGCCACATTCTGTAAATCCAATGTATAAATTTGGTCGACCTTATATTATAAATAAGATTCTTACGCATACTTTTCCCGCATTTTTTACCATGGCCAGAGCATCCTTTTACCATGTATGGTGGATTGATGGGCAAAGAAATTTTGGAGAAATGGTATGGACAAGAATGTGGGACGAGGTGAAGCAATTCATCAAGCAACTTTTATTCTCCCAGTTACAACCATCCATGTTTTAGTTAATAAATTATGGGCAATAGGATATGGCGTTGAATAGTGCATAAGTTCGTTCTATAACCTTTGTACTCGTGATTTCCAGTGGAATGTAAAACATACTATTCCCATGTATAGTGGTTAAAGCCACAATATGCCTCTTGAATTTATTTTATTTTTTTGAGACAAATTGAATATTTTAGTTATGCTTAATACAATAAGTGATGCTATTCAGGTTTCTAAATACTGGAAGATTTGACCATTTAAACGTGCTTGAAGAATTTAATGCAGAATAACCCTCATTAGGGTGCAGATTCTAGCAATCAAGGGAGTGAATTTTGGAGACCTTCACTGATAAGAAAGCATTATTCATTGATTTCAAAAGAAAATGAAAAAGAGTATTGCAGAAGTAGTGTTTTGATAATAATATTGGCAATCAAGTTCTATTTAGGTGGGGCAGCGCCAGTGAAGGATTCCAGCCAAAGGACGGAATTTTAAAACAAGGGGAAAACGAGTACCTACTACAGTCGTGTTCAATGTAATGGGAAATTATGGTAATTGACTAATGATATGAAGTTGCAGCAATAAAATTGCAGCAATATTGTTTCTGCAGATATTATGCGCGAACTTGTTCTATTTGTGGGTTATTGAAAATGTGCAACTCAATTTCTTTCCTATGGAAGCCTTCAGTATTGTATTATATTGATCACGACTTTGTGACAAGGTGGAAGAATGTGGTTACAACAGCAGATATTCCTTCAAACTTAGCAATTTTATGATTAAGTTTATTCCTATGAAGGATTCAACACCATTGAACCTTAGTCAGTTGCAAGTCCTCCTCCCTGTCTCTTGGAGCAGTCTGTCTTGACGGTTTGAGTTTTGCTAGCGGGGGAGAATTGATACTGAATTCTTAATTGGTTAGACTAACATGAGATATGGAAGCTGACATGGAAGATGACCATAAAGAGTCCAACTTGCAGCATATATGGCCCTAGTTTAAAAAGTTTTATAAGTAAGTTTTAGAAGAAATAAATTGTACTTATTGGTCAAAATTAGTTGTGTGCTTTCTATTCCACCGATATACGCTTGATAGCCGAAACAGGAAATCGTAAGTGTTATTCTCAAGTTTTGCCCTGCATTACTGATTTCTTAGGATTTGGAGGTTAACATAAACTACACTTCAAAAGAAAAAGATAATGAATGCTAATAATAGATGAACCAGTGAAGATAATATCTGGAATGGATCTATTGTCTGTGAAACTGTTAATGCAGTTTGTGTACAACAGATTTAATCTAGACAAAACTAAAGATTCATAGGAATGGAAGTTTTTTTACTCTATGTGCACCCACATTCCTCGGCTTGGCACTCCACGATGAACAACAAAGAGAAGATAGTAGCCGGGAGGAGCAAGCTTCCCTGATGGGGGTGCAACCACAGTGATTAGTCGTTTTGTCACTTGCTTGAGCCCCAAAATAAGCAATCTTTGGTTCTGGGAGTACCCATGGGTGGTGAATGGTGGTGAGTACATAGTCACCTTAATATCAGAATGCTCAATTTGTGCATATAATCTGATCTGCACAAAGAATTCACGTCCGTACTTGAGATTTTTTTCTGAAAGGACCTCTAGTATCTGTGGTCTATATTGTTGAAGCTCAGGAGCCAGATATGGTGGCAAGAATTTCTCGACGGTCAATTCAGTAGGATAAATCATTTCGGGATTGTCTTTTTTGTTGAATTTATAGTATTCGTTGGTGTTGCTTCCGGCTATAAGGATTTGTCCATCAGGTAAAACTACAGAAATTGAATGGTACATACGAGGTATGTTTGTTGGTGTTAATTCCTTGAATCTTTTACCCTTATTTTTGTTGGGACTATATAGTACAGGTGTGAGATTCGGAGTTTCTGCAGCATCCCATGCTGCAGTACCTGCCTTTGCACCGTTGGTTATGAGTACATCTCCAGTTGGAAGAAGCAGCAAGTCGCCCATGGTTCGTGGTGATGGCATATCCTCTTTCTCCCACTGAGCTCCTTGTTTAGTGAGGCTTAGCCTTCCACAGTCTTTAAATGCAGGGAAGAATTTTCTTGGTGGCAACTCAGAAAACTTGAACGCATCACGCGTGTTGCCACCACAGACAATCACTTCAACATCAACGTTTTCTGGGTTTTCTACATTGAGATTGATCGGGAGTAGTGCTGACATTCCTGAAGCCGGGTAGTTCCGGGAACCACCGACCAAGTCAGGGAGGTTGCGAATGGTTTCTCCGGTGTAAGGGTTGAGGATGATAGATTTGTAGTTTGCAAATACAAAAATGTTCCCATCTGGGAGTAGATTAACAAATGGGTAGAGATTATTCTCTTTCTCATCCTGTGTTTCTTCAAGGAAGGGTAGGCCAAATTGTTGAATTGGAAAATTCAGTTTATCTGATGGAATTATTTCGTAGTTGTGTGCGGCACGACCACCGACCACAACAAAGCTACCGTTTTCCAGCAGAATTTGTGTAGCATACCTGCAAGACAAGTCCACGAAATTTCTCAAGTACGTGTTTGATATGTAATAAGATTTTAACTTATTTTCGTTTACCATCTATTGGCTGAAAGTGCTCCCGGCTTTTCTTGAAACTCGAAGTCTCTGAATGGATTGAAAATTCTGAGGGTTCGAAATCCTTCTTGATTACCACCTGAGCTGACTAGTGCTCCATTTGGTGACATGCCTCCTGTGGAGCACCATGGATCATATTCCACCTGAAAAATTAAATCATTGGAACATTATGATTAATTTACAGATAAGTCTCTAGGGGTCACACAAGTAGGGCTGATGAATGTTATTAGAAAAAGAATATCAAGGAAAAAAAATGATATTTCGAAAGATATTACTTAGTATGATTGGAGCTAGACAACATTATTCTTCGAATATGTTAAAGGTTTTCTACCATATGTCATTGCATTAATAAAGCCATTCATGCATGCAAAGGAATGAAGAAATCAAACCTTCATGGTTCTGACTTGGGCTGTCTCTATATCGTACTCAATGGCATGAGCAGTGCAGTCGAGTCCCTTATCACCCCGTCTCCCTCCTACGAGACGACGGCATGCTGGAGGATTGGCCAGGATGTCCGATCTACCTAGGTTCACGGTATCGTACCAAACAGCCTTGTTATTTGGCAACAATTGTACGTGCATGGCTGCAACACCAGAATTTGGATTGTCCACCTTCCATGAACCTAGGAAGTTTGTCTCAAAATCCGGTTTTGGCTCCATTTTGGTGGCAGCTGCGGCCGAATCTTTGGGTTCTTTTCGTGGTTGGTCGTGCTTGCCAAACCATGGGAATGAGAATGGGAACGGGAACCGGAAAGGGAATCCATGTTCACGTCTAGGCCAATTTTTGTTTCCTTCCTCATCCTTTTCGTCTCCATTATTGTAGTACGGACCCGATTCGTCATCCTGATTATCGGATCCATAGCCACCTTTTCCGGTGGTGATGCCACCATAACCTGCATGGACATTGATTGGTCTTCCTTCCTCAACAGGATTGAGAGAAGAAAGCCTCGCGAAAACGCATGCGAAAAGGAAAGGAAGAAGAACAATTATTTTGCCCAGATTAGACATGAAGAACTCAAATCCTTCCAAAAATTTGGGGGCTTTGTCCTTGAAATGTTTTCTCAATGTTTACGTGCTTTTATACATGCAATGAGCAACCGTCTTGAATATTAGAGCGGGAATTCAGGTGAGAAACTTGAGAAAATGACCAAACAGGGGTGTGAAATATCAAGAATACCTTAAAATTGTGAAATATATACTTGATAGTTGATACAGAACAAAGATATAAGAAAGGCCAAAAAAAAAAAAAAAAAAATTAAAAAAGTAATTAATATAGGACATATGAAATAGTATCTACATTATTCTTCTCAAATGACATGATTGATTTTAATTTGGGTGTGGCTATATTCGAGTTATAGTTTTTGCAAGATTGCATTAAAGGTCCCAAATATTTACTTATTGATGTACTTATATTATCGACTTTTTCTCATCGCAATTTTATTCCTAACTTTCAATTAGTTAGCATATTTAGTGTTAGTATTCGTCCAAAAAATCTAATAAAAGGAAGTAAAAATTTTTTATTTGTCCTCCGTATTTTTCAAAAATAAGTGAAAAAAAAATAATAAAAAAGTACGACTAAATATTTTCCATTTTATTTAAACTAAGCTAACAGAATATTTGGACACAAACTGTGAATAGGGATAATATGTACAATTTAATAAAAGATCGAGGATAAGAATACAGCGAAAAAAGATAGAAAATTAAGCGCAAAGATAAATATTAGGAACCTTTAATCAATTAAAATGTGTAATGTTTTTAATGTATTATCATTGTATTAATGCCAACTTTGCAGGGGTTTTTTTTTCCAGTTTTAAATTGTGTCTATATTTTCTATTTGCACATAAAATATATAATCTTTTTTATTTTTTCCGTATTTTCATTTTGGCATTGACGATATTTTGATGAAAAGGAGGGACATAATTAATATTAATTCTAACTCTCAATTATTGGGAATAGCAAATGCATCGCCTAAACTTCCAAGTGTGTGGATTAGAGAGACATAACTTGCTCCACTCAGTTTTAACAGATTCAAGATCTTGTCAATTCTATTTGTTTTCCATCCCATTCATAGGCGAAATAAAAACAAATATTTAGCTTTAGTTTGTTTAATTCTTATTTTCCAATTTCCAAATTTATAGAAATTTTGCATGTTTTAATATAAGTTCATTATAATGTCGAGATTTTAAATGTTGAATTTATCTTTACTGTCGGAGAGTTTTTTCATTATCATTATTTTGATAGCTTAGTCTTCTAGACCCGATGTAAAATCTAATTCCCATTTTGAAGACTCTATTTAAAATCTATGATTGAGAAATATCTCTTATTTAAAAAAATATAATTATATGTTTGGCATCATATTCTACTCATTGTCAAAGATATTTTTAAAATTATTTTTTTCCAAATAATTTTCAACTAGATAAACTATAAGATCCATAATTTTCCTCACTTTTTTAACCACACATTGTCCAATAATAATAATAATAATAATAATATTTTTCCTTTAAAAAAGTATGTCCCAATAAGCTTATTGTTGAGAACCCGGCCAAATAATAAAAAAGAGAAAATAAGATCAATATGAAAAATAATAGATTACAAAAGAATACAGTATTTATTTGAAAGATGAGGAGAATTTCAATATATCAAGAAATTAAAATTGTTTTACAAGATTTGATACTCTCAATCTAAATTTAAACAATTCTTTTAAGTTTCTAACGTAAACAACAATGTTTTTATTATTAGTTGAGCATTTGAAAAGCCTACACTACGTAAAGTATATATAAGAGCATAATCTTGAAGTTATGGATGAAATAGAGCACAAAAAAGCGGCCAAATCAACTAGGAAACAAATCCTTCCTGTCGGTGGCGATGCGACATTGGCACGTTGTTAGCAAACAGCTTCTCGGGCTTCAGGACCTCTCTTCTTGCACTCCTTTTGGTGCCTAGGCCGTTTTAGACATAATGTTCCAAAAAACTATCTTATCCATTTCAAAGTTCTTTTCCCAATCAAATTTACAATTCTTGGTGAAGTTTGACCCCTTATCAATTCGAACTTTCAAATTAAAATTATCTAGGCTTCTTCCATGAATCAAACTTCCAAATCATATGAAATTTGAGTCACAACATAACAAACTCCACGTTGACACTAATTTCATAGCAATGAATTAAGTATTTACTATTTAAGTAATTCTTCATCCCTTCCACCATACCCCTTTTGGGCACCCCATGCCCCTTCCGGGCATACTCAGCAATTGTGAACGAA
Organism: Fraxinus anomala; assembly: GCA_903798345.1. Classification (NCBI taxonomy): domain Eukaryota; kingdom Viridiplantae; phylum Streptophyta; class Magnoliopsida; order Lamiales; family Oleaceae; genus Fraxinus; species Fraxinus anomala. The sequence goes on from CAIGRN010017920.1 coordinate 15,874, forward strand.
ATTCAAGCCCTGTTTATCAGCAGAACTACTTTGCACGCCAAACCTACTTGAATCATCCAATTTACTACCACCTCCAGCAGAGTCACCAAACCTGTTCGAATCATCACAAGCAACACAATCACAACCAACTCTAAGTTACTGCTTATCAAACCATAAGCTGCAGCTTCTTCTACAGTGACCGTCGAACCTTCCAAAACATAGAATCGGGACTTCACCGCCCCTTTAACACAATCGGGCACCGTTGCTAACTTTCAGAACTTCACCTCCATTAATATACTTGTACCATTTTGAATCAAGAGTACTCAAGGAGATAATATTTTTTGTTTAAACCTGGAACATGTCTTACTAAACCAAGTGTCTTGACCGTCCCATCAAACATCTTGATTCTGATCTTAATAATATCAGCTATTTTATAAAGCTCATTATTTCCCATCACCATAGAACCTCCTGTAACTGTCTCATATGAAGAAAATCAATCCCGATTATAACACATATGAAAAGTGCATGTCGTATCAAGAACCAATCACCTTCAGGTTTGGAGTTACTGTCAGTAAATAGCTAAAAGATCTCAATCACTACAATCTTCTTCTTCTTCAAGGCGGCATCATCGGAATTTCCTAGTTGTCGCTTTTGATCCGTAGTAGCAAACTTATTCCCGTTTTGCCACTTATAGCAATCATTCTTTATATGCCATTTGTTATTGTAATACCAACATACTTTATCGTTGCCCCTTCCACGATCACTTGTCTTTCTCTCACGAATAGCAAGACCCTCTATCTGGGGCTCAGATCTGACGACCAGATGCATCATCTTCTCTTTACAATAAAGTGCATCATATACATCATCAATAGTAAGAGTATCTTGACTATAAGAAATAGTATATCTAAAAATTACATATGAGGGCGGCAACGAACATAACAATAACAACTTTAAATCCTATACATCGTACTTGACCTCTATGGTCTCCAAATCAGCGACACTTGCCTTGAACACCGATAGATAATCTTCCAAAAATCTACCTTATCTCAAGCGATCAAAATAGAAGCGCTACTTTTAGTGTAGCATACTGGTCAAGCTCTTTATCATACAAAGTTGCTCCAATTTCAACAACAATCCATTGGCACTTTTGTTATTTACCATATCCTGAAGAATTTGACTAGAAATATGAAGATATATCCGTGAGAGGGCTTTCAATTCTTGCGTTGCGGGCATTCTATCCACTCCCAGCAAAGTATCATCCAAGTTCAATTGAGTAAGAACTACTCACATTTTGATTTGCCATAAAGAAATTCTACTGTTGCGATCCAAAAGCAGAATCTCAAATTTCATAGTTGTCATCTTTGAAACAATTGACCTTGTTCAAACATCGCTTTAATAACCAAATTGGACCTCCCAAAAATTGCCAAAAGCAACCGTACCAAGTAAAAAAGGCGAGAAAATAAGAGCAATATGAAAAATAATGGATCACACAAGAATACAATTTATGTGGAAGAGGATGAGAATTTCAAAATACAAAAAAACTAAAATTTTTTTTACAGAATTTGATATTCTCAATCTAAATTTAAATAATTCTCTTAAGTTTCCAATGTATACAACAATGATTCTATTGTTAGTTGAGCATTTGAAAAGCCTACACCACGTGGAATATATATAACAATCCAATTTTGGAGTCATGGATGAAGTAGAACATAAAAACTAGGAAACAAATCCTCCCAGTTACCTACTTGGGCCCTGACGCCAGGGTGCCAGTGGCAGCACCCTATTATCAAAGAGCTTCTCGGGCTCTCCGGCGCCCTTGGCCTCTCCTCTTGCGCTCTTTCCAGCACCTAGGCACCCTGTTTCGAACTCAATGCTTCCGAAACACTTTCTTATCCATTCCAAAGTTATTTTCCCAATCAAACTTTTAATCTTTGTTGAAATTTGATCCCTTATCAATTCGGATTTCCAAACCAAAATTATCTAAAATTTCTACATGAATTAAGCTTCCAAATCACATGAAATTTGAGTCACAATACAAAACTTTCAATTTTCATTCACTAGTAACTTTTGTCAATGATTAATGAGCAATAGTCATTTCACTGTGGCACCAGGGATGGGTTGGAATGCACTAATTT
>CAIGRN010017924.1:0-10794 GCA_903798345.1 Fraxinus anomala
TAGTCAAACTTAAAACCTGATTTTTAAATTGTGCATAGTTAATCCCCTTACTTTTCAACTCTTTCCATTCTAAAATCATGTATAAAGTTTATTTGAGCATAAATCAAGTTTTTAATCAAAATTAATATTACTCCACTCATCTCACTCTCACTCTCTACCCCAATTTTATTCGACAGCATCTCTCTTCCCCCATACTCTCCGACGCTATCTTTTGGATTTTCATAGGTTCTCCCCCCAAAAGAATTATTGTATTGAAGCATAATGGAGCCGTTAATTGGTGGAGAGAGTCTGAATGCTCAAACGAAAAATTTCAGAATATGCCCACAAATTGGATCATATAGCTGGTTAATTGGTTCGGTTGATGGATTACCCATAGTATTATGGACCTCAATTGGATGTTGTTGGGTAAAATTCATCATTTGGAATGCATTTAGTCCATCAATGGATTGATTGCCTATTCTCGCAGAAACCGTTCGTGACTGGGGAATTATTTGATTCTGGGCATCCACATTGGGATCGGTTTTGATGAATCAAGACCATGAAATTGGTTGCCTTGGTGAGGAGAATCAACTAGCAGTGGTTCGCGATCGTGGGTGTCCCAGAATGGCNATTTGGAATGCATTTAGTCCATCAATGGATTGATTGCCTATTCTCGCAGAAACCGTTCGTGACTGGGGAATTATTTGATTCTGGGCATCCACATTGGGATCGGTTTTGATGAATCAAGACCATGAAATTGGTTGCCTTGGTGAGGAGAATCAACTAGCAGTGGTTCGCGATCGTGGGTGTCCCAGAATGGCAGGAATTTGGATGGAGACCGCGCGTTGCTTGCGGTTTTGAAGCCAGTTTTTTTGTTTGATTTGGTTGTTGTTTGGGCAGATGTTTATAATGGATTTATAGAGGTTGAAGAGGGGAGTTTATTGGTGGTGGAATCCGACAGACATGATGGCCAGAAGTTGGTGTTTAGTAATGGATTTGTAGAGGTTGAAGATAGGAGTTTTGACATTGGTGATTTACTTGATTGTTAGTGGTGATGGTGGTAGTGTTATAGTGGTTGTTGTGGTGAAATGTTGGTGGTAGATCAATGTCCACATGCAGTGATGGTGGCGGTGTGTAGGTTATAGCCGATTGAGTTTCTGTGACCAAATCTTTTGAATATGTGACCTGTCAAAGTTCACGGGTCACATGTCAAAGTGCATATGCTACATGCCACATATTCAAAAGAATTGATTACAGGCCGTTGGATCATGTCACGTGCCACATATCCAAGAAATTTGTTCACCTGCCATTGGATCAGGTCATAGTCACATGTATCAGGACACATATCAAAGTGCATAAGTCACAAGTCACGGATTCAAGAGATTTAGTTACTGACCCAAGAAATTTGTTTACGAGCCATTGAATCAGGTCATTGGTCACATGTCAAATGCATAGGTGATAGATTGCGGATACAAGAAATTTGGTCATAGACCATTGGCTCAGGTCACATATCACAGACCCCAGAGATTTGGTCACGGAACATTGGATCAATTAAGAGACCATATGTCAAAGTGCATATGTCACAAATTCAAGAGATCTAATCTCATCCCATTGATTTCTTCAACCTCAGTTATCCAAACTCGTCACAAATTCAATTAACCAGATTTGACTGTGAGAATTGAAGTTATTTGTTATGGTAAGTATTTTGTAAATTACACCAGTCGTGTTTTCCAACAACCGCTATGTTTCTCTCTCTATCTCTACTATCTAAGTCGATGATGCTCATGTTTATGTCTGAAAATTGATTTGGTATATTCTTAATACCCGATTTTTGATTTTTTTTTCCCCTATAAAAATTATTAATTCAATTTTAGAGTCGGGTATCCACAGTTTCAATTCAAGAATCAAGAACTGACCTGTACTCAATCTATTCTTGATTCTCTATTCCAATTCTTAATTTCTTTCCTTCTTTTTTTTTGGGAACTTCGAAGCCTCGCCTATGAAGTAATTTTTTTAAAAAAGAAAATAACTTTCATACAGAAAATTCATTTTCAAGATCTTTCTGATCCATGTCAAATTCCACATTTTGGATCTTGGTTAGCAAAAACAACCTAGGTCTAGCCACTACAGCCCCCTTTGCAAGGCAACACCCATTCTTTTTATTCCCGAGGTCACAAGACTATTTTGTCGAGTTTCTTAAAGGTAGACCCTAATGCAACCTACCTAGTAGGTATTTTGGTTTTTAACCTTTGGGGAATTCTCCAAATAATATGGTAAGTCTAAAATGGAAAAAAAATCATATCTAAGAGTTTAACTATGACCGAATTCAAAACTAAGAAATAAGATTCAAACTTCAAAAATCAGATATTAAATTTTATTTATGAAATAATTAATTAAAAAATATTTTATTAATTAAATATATTAAAATCACAAATATATCCAATTTGGTCACAAATAATTGAATTAATTAGTTACAAATTAATTCTCGATCACAAATAAAAAAATTCATATGTCACAATTTATTCATCGATCGCAAAATCAAATCTTTTATAGGTCACAACTCATTTATAGATCACAAATTATCAAATTAATAAATTATGAGACACAATCACATTTTTTAGGTTACATATTATTTATTGGTTACAAATTAACCGATTTATTTGTCACAATCAACCAAATAATTGGTTCCATCTACCCTTGACCACCGCCACCACCACCATGACCACCACCACCTCACGAGACCGTGCTAAACTACCACCACACACCACAACAACGCAAACTCATCACCACAGTAACCACACACCAAACTCCGGCACCATCAAAATCGATCTAAAAGAAAGAATATCGAACATATGAATAGAAATTAAAATACTAGCCATAATAATCTAGACATCATATATTGAAATACTATGTGAAGAATACGAGTTCTCAAATGATTCTTGAGCCTATTCACAAGGCGTTCTAGGATTATTATTTTTTTATATAGATTTAGACTGCAATGCTCATTAGATCAAGGTTAAGTTTGTTGAGTTGCTCGATGATGGAAACCAGGAGAGAGTTGAGAAACTCAGTGTTAAAAGAGAAATGAAGTAGCGGCGACAAGCGCAGCCGTCGGCCATAGTCGCCGTTGTGCACAAAGCAACGACGATGGACGCCCAGCCACCGCTGCTTCATCACAACGACGATGCGTGCAAGGCGCTGCTGCTTCGTGCATGACGCGCGAACTCTTTTCTTTTCCCTACTCCTTTGCTTCTCTTGATCTGTTTCATGTAGTGTTGATGGATGCGGTGAAGGTGGTGGATTTGTGGTGGTGATGGTGTCGACGATGGTTGCAGCAATTCTTTTTTGGTGGTTGTGGTATGATAGAGATGGTGAGATGGTTGAGTGTGGTGCTAGAGAGGTGGTGCCAGCAGTGTGGTGGTGGCGATGCTTTCCAACGACAGCTAGAGAGAAGGTAGGAGAGAGAGAGAGAGAGAGAGAGAGAGGATGAAAACTATTAGAGTTTTGGTGTGGGTGGTTGGGTATGAGTTAGGTGGGATGAATATGTATATTTAATTTTGTAATATAATTATTAATATTTAGATTTTTAATTATCATCTGATTAATGAAATAAAAACTTGTAGATCTTAATTTTGAAATGGGAAACATAAAATTATGGTGGGCTGTAATTTCCACTTCTAAAATTTGAAGTTTGAATTTAACTGGGCTACACTAGTAGTCGGCCCACCGTTGGCAGTGGTCCATTCGCAGATGAATGTCAAAATCCAACAATAAATGCCTCTGTTCTTTACCCGCGTGGATTGTCGGCTTCACTATCATCATTCTCATTCGGCTCGGCTTAGGAACTCACTAATGGGACCAATTCAATTATTAGATGGCTTACACGTGAACTCAACGCTCTTATTTACACCTGTCTTTGTGTTATTGGCCAACTACATATCCAGACTCCATATCAACAATTGGGACCGCCACCTGATCAGTTGACATTTTCAAATTTTATTTTAAGGGATAACCCCCTTTTTTAACTGTTATTCTTAACTTACCCTTTATATAAAAAAAAAAAAAAAATTCTATATTTTGCACAATCTTCATAAAAGTTTGCTAAACACAATACCCAGTTGATATCACGGCCTGGTTCATCCAGCACCATCATTATTCGTGTTCTTCACTCCACAAAATCTTTTAAGGAGAAGAATTTTATATAGAACGTTAACTATTTCAACAACATTAAATGCCCATTTGCAATTACTTTTGCTTCCTACAAAACAGCTTTCGAAGAAAATTACCTTAATTTTTATTTGAAAATTAATTTTTAAAAGCACTTTCTATTCCAAAAGTGCTTTTAAAAAAAGTCAGGTTTGACCAATTTCCTCTAAATGTTAACTACCAAAACCACTTTCACAAAATTGTCGAACGAGTCCAAAAACAACTTTTGAATCTCAAAAGCTCTTTTTGACTTTTTAAAAATCACGTCAAACGAGACTTAACCCTTCTTTAATATGTCCAGAAGAATGTCGCGCACGCTCCACAATGCCAAAGCAAGTAATAGGCATGCTACCATTATTGCAGACCTTTTGAGTGTTGCCCTATTTAGACATGTCATTCATCCAGCACCATCATTATTCGTGTTCTTCACTCCACAAAATCTTTTAAGGAGAAGAATTTTATATAGAACGTTAACTATTTTAACATTAAATGCCCATTTGCAATTACTTTTGCTTCCTACAAAACAGCTTTTGAAGAAAATTACCTTAATTTTTATTTGAAAATTAATTTTTAAAAGCACTTTCTATTCCAAAAGTGCTTTTAAAAAAAGTCACGTTTGACCAATTTCCTCTAAATGTTAACTACCAAAACCACTTTCACAAAATTGTCAAACGAGTCCAAAAACAACTTTTGAATCTCAAAAGCTTTTTTTGACTTTTTAAAAATCACGTCAAACGAGGCTTAACCCTTCTTTAATATGTCCAGAAGAATGTCGCGCACGCTCCACAATGCCAAAGCAAGTAATAGGCATGCTACCATTATTGCAGACCTTTTGAGTGTTGCCCTATTTAGACATGTCAATGGAACAAAAACGTGCTCCACTTACGCCCTAGCAAGTAACTAGACTTGGCTCAATTAAAATTGAGTCCAAGATTATAATTCAAGATCGTAAACACGTCAATCTTATTTCAGGTGGGTCCTAAAAGGTCCATGGAAAGTCTTTAATCTCCCTCACAATGGGAATGGCACGACCCCATAAGTTAAAGCAATGGAAGTGAAAGCATTAAAGATCCATGAATGCTGCAGATCACAGCAAAATTTATGTATGTATACAATGAATTTGTCAAACAGAATGGGCTAAAGCAAAAGGACCCCTAAACCGGCCAAAAGCCGATTCTGGCTTCTGTCCCTGCCAGGATGGCTAGTCACTTTCGTAACATTTTCTAGAAGTAGCAGTCCACATCCAGTCCAGTAGTAATCCCATAATTCATTCCCAAGCTGGCTGCCGCCACGGCCATGATATTGACCCCCCTTCTAATGCAGACAAAGGTACACAAATAATTCATTCACAGCCTAATGTTAGTTAAGCAGACTATGGGACAGAAATATTCGTTGTAATAGCATTGATCGATCACACATGAGACTACGTACCGATTACCATGCCCATATGTGGGCATGTGTAGTTCCAGGATGGGGAACCTCCATTCATAGGCAAGGAAGCTTCATAAAGATTTACAAACACGAATGTAGGTTCCCATTTGGTCCTTAACTGGTTCAGAGGTACTAAGATACTCTGAGGGGTGTACAAATTCTAAAATTAAACTTAAAAGGTATCGGTGTTCAAGTTTACTAAAACTTGTCAAAGAGCACGTGCTACTAAAAGTAAAACAGGTACACACTCGATTAAAATTGGATGTTAAATAAATTTCTCTTCATGCATGTTGAAGAAAGAACAAAGGTTATCCAAATTCAGGGATGCACCCACTTCCAGAACCAAAGGTCAGTTATATAGTGCTTGTTTGGTAAAAATTAAAATTGAAAATATAGCCGTTATTGGATCTCACTCGTCTAATAAAAGTCAACAATAACGGCTAGTTTTTCAATTTTAATCCCTACCGACCACACCCATAATAATATCAAGCCTTTTATACTAATTGATCCATAATGAAGAGTGGTCATTCTTATTCAAGAAGATAATGTAGATCGAATAAGACAAATATCTATATGCAGTTATATGCTCAAGTCAGGACTAGCGGAGACTAACGTGTTCTCTATACAAGGAAACAAATTTTAGCACTGAAATCATCTATCAACAACCTCTGTCAAAACAAATTTTAACAAGCAAGAGACATACATTAAGGTGATAAACATTTATGGAAATATCTGTGCATATATCGAAATAAACAAGTATGGTATAACAGGATAAACCAATTTTCACACAAACCAGTGCTAATAATTCAATATCCTGAAGCGACCATAAGACCTTAGTCTATCCCCAGAACAAGTTGTAAACAAATCTGCATATTTATTTATTACAGCATAAACATCAGGAATAAAATCACTCCAATTTTTTCATGGACATGTCACACGAGTTTCCAGCAGTTCTAACAGGCTAGCATCTCAAAAGACACCTGGGGCCACCCAATAGACCTTTTAAAGGTGACATAATCCCTATATAACATGATAGCTAGAAATAAACGTCAAATAAGATCAAAACAACCCACTTACTCACAATCAAGACTGAGAAACTAACTTTCAAGCAAGAATCATTCCATCGAAGTTCCGAACCATAGCATCCAGTACATTGATAGCAAAGATAATAGCATCCGTTACATATAAAAGTTCAAGGGTAACAAAAACAATTTTTTTCATCCAAAAAATAAAAAAAATTCTTCTGGCATGCTTTAGAGATCTGACGAAACATAATTCATCCAAAAACTAAACAAGATTATAGAAGTCAAGACAGTTCAATCCACAAAAGAATCCCTAACTTTCAGTCCAACAAAGAAATTTTTCTCATCATTTTTACCCATTGCAACTTAATTAAAATTAATATAAGCGCACTTAATAAGAAACCGTGAAATCATATTATTAAAGCCAAGTGTTTAACAAAAATAATTAAAGGAAATTTTCCAAAAAAAAAACTGGTGAAACTCTCTTACCAACATAACTGCCAAGGTAGGATTAGAGGTATTCCCACTCTTGAGTATAACATTATTCAAACGAAAAATAATTTTAATAAGCATGCTACGTAAGAAGTTATATTACCATTGTCCTAAATACGAAAAGATTACCTTTCCCTGTTAAATATCTGCTACAAAACATCTCTTCCAAGTGGTGCAATCAGAGTTTACTCTCTTTAATTTGTATAGTTATTTTACTTTGAGCACATAGGAGTTACAACACAAACATATCAATGTTATTTGTGGACATATCAAATGTTGTAATTGTAGAGTAAAATAGCTGATTTATAATTGCGGTAGCTTATTGCTCCAAAGATCACAAGGTTCTTTGATTAAACACAAAAAGCATTCCAGTCTGTGAATAAGGTGGTTTCCAAAGTAAATTTTGGATTGAAGCAAACCTTCATCATATGCTTCCAACTTCTCCATATTTTTTCCTGAAGACTACTAATTCCAATGTTCAAATCCAGGTAAGCCTCAAACTTCTCCTACAATAACATATGCATAATGTAACGCTTTTATTTAACCTTACGACTGATCAGAGAAATATTGAGCACAAGAAGAAATTACCTCGACCAACTCCACCATTTTTATCTAACCAAAATAAGCACAGTAAATTAAGATGTACTTACGAATGTCTCAATTTTCAATTTTAATAGAAGATATATTGATGGAAATTTTAAAAAGCTTCCAAAGTTAAATACTCATTTCAGGATGAAAGAAAAAATAGTTATTATATTAGACTAGATTTGATTTCACTTAATCTGTTTCCTAAAGTTTCATTTTTGTTAGTTTAGTAATTTTCCTTGCTTGATTTCAACTTTAAGTAAGAGAGGGTTTTCATTGTAAAATGCATGACTGAATATTGAATACAACATACTGAAATTTCTTCCTCTAACTCTTCCCTATTCTCCTCACAAATTATCTTCGTTTTCTTCATCTTCGTCTCTCCTCTTGTCTTTCTCTATATTCTTGGTTTGACATACTGTGCTGCATCATATATATCAGTTGACAAGTCTTTCCATCACCAAATTGATCTCTCTGAATGATTTTTATAAAAACATGCAAGTCTTCATCACTAGGATCGTCCATGTAAAATATTAGCTCCATTTGAGAAGCAAAGGCAAATGGCTTATCGTCCTGCTTTAATCCCTTGCCTTTCAACACCCAATTGCATTCAATCAACACATCTTTGCCACCTCCTTAATCTAACTCAATTATGTCTTTCAAAATCCCAAATTAAGTCATATCTCTTAAGATGGCCATCTATATCAAAATGCACAGAACAAGAATATAACATAAAGTAAAAAATATAAGCAACTATGTAAACACACATGGCTAGCAATCTAATTTACCTGTAGGAATTGTTTAAGAAAAGAGATAACTAGTTGAACTTTATTTTATTTAATTTTCTGTAAAATCCACCTCATTCAGTAAGGAGCTTTTAGGTTCCTTTCCAAACAATATCCCCTACCTCTCCAGAAATAATAAAAAGGAGTAGTATGTGGAGGGGACATAAAGCCTTATGTCAGGATATGTATCAAGAGGATGTAACAAACATTTAAAGCAAGATTTAAACTAGCAAGTATTACTTCTATTACGCTTAAAGTAAATAATAGAAATTTTATGAGTTTTAACACAATGAACTTGAAGACGGTCTAAAGATATGAGCCCAAAGAACTACCCATGAATTTATGAAAGCTGCAAAACTTTTAAGCACTCTTCTGGACACCAAAATTGGCAAAGAGATCCGCTGGGGCATTAACTTTCCTATATATATTCTCCATGGATTTCGACAAGTTTTGATTTCTTCAATAACATATCGAGTATTCCAAGCCCCACTACGATCCGTGGACACCGGTTGGATACCCACAACAGAATCAAGTTCAATCCATAATTTTTGAACCCCACTTAAGGGTGCTCTTGGCTCCACCTCAACATTAGTGCAATGAGGATATGGCTCACAGAGTGCCCAAGCAACCTATCCATCTAAGTCACGCAGGCCCCCACCATCCCCTACTCCCAGGTTGCCTCTACAACACCCATCCATGTTCACTTTGTACTCTCCCACCATGGTTTTTGCAAATCATAACAAGCTTATCTAAACTGTGGTGTTTTCTTTGTTTCAAAGTAGTTTTCTCGTACTCCATATGAGTTATTGATGAACCTATAATTGTCCCTTTTTGACAAGTTAATTTCCTGGATTATGCCAGAAAGAGATCATTATAACCAAATAATCTAGCATAGTTTCTGTCACGAATCATCAGCTTTAGTTTCGAGTTCCCATAAATACCAAATGCAAGTCAAACAAAAACTTAGAAGTTAAATCATGTTATGTTGGAAAGCTCTAAACTCTTTTCTTCTTAACATTACCGTGAATGCCAAACACCACATACACTATACCTTTTACAGATTCTTACTCCAGATTTGGTTTAAAATTATGCAAAATGAATCTAAAACAGCCCCCTGTTAAGGAAAAATTATACCCGGGGGGGGGGGGGAGGAATACCAATAGTAAATTATTTTCCTAATTATGTTTTTGTTTAAAACATAATTAGGCGCAGGCTGCAGAGGAGATTGATACTTCCTACATTCAGTTTTCGCATTTTAACAATTTTCTTTTTCGAATTATTCAGAACACAATTTTCTTCAGCACCAAAAATTGACTGACATGAAACAGAAAATTAGAAACCCCTAAACCTTATTATCCAATCATAACACGTGAAAATCTTGTTTATACATATAATTAGGCGCAGGCTGCAGAGGAGATTGATACTTCCTACATTCAGTTTTCGCATTTTTACAATTTTCTTTTTCAACTATTCAGAACACAATTTTCTTCAGCACCAAAAATTGACTGACATGAAACAGAGAATTAGAAACCCCTAAACCCTAACATTGTACATTATTATCCAATCATAATACGTGAAAATCTTGTTTATAGATACAATTAGTGCATGTGTATGTGCATAAACTTACCTATGAGATGAAAATTTCAAGATACTGTAAAAGCTAAGCAATCTTGAATTCCATCCAATAATAATAAAATAAGAATGAAATAGCACCTGAATTTCGACATCCAGAAGTTCACCTAAAGCATTCGACAAATACCTCAACAATTTCGATAAAACTGCATACCAAAAAAAGAAAAAAAATCGTCATTTCGCGACAGAAATCTTAATAATAAACAAAGCTTGCCTGAAACCCAAACAATATAGATGGTTTTTTGACATAAACCTCATGAAATTGACATCCAGAACCATAAGAACCACTCCCCAAAATAAACTTCATGAATTCAAGAATTAAAAAAATTTGGACCATTTCTCGATTTGTGCGTGTCATCCTTGCGCAGGGGCCATGCTAATCTTCTCTGTATCGTTCCAATTTTATCGGATGTCCCCGAAGGGACGAACTATAATGCCAGCAATTGCAATATAAAATGGGAAAGAACTCTGCCTTTTGTCGATGTGGGAGTTGAGATTCAGTTCCAATAGGACTTGTGAGTTATTGGGCTCGGGTTCTTAGGCTTCACTTCTAGTTTCAATTACGGGCCAGGCCTTGGTGGTGAGCTTACAAAGTATTTGATTTTATGCATTTTATTTTGGGAACAATATATAAATCATATATATAAGAATTACATTTCAAA
>CAIGRN010017934.1:0-33644 GCA_903798345.1 Fraxinus anomala
ATCAATTGAATACACCCCCCTAAGTATGATTTATATGAGTGATTAGTTATGTCATTTGAACTTACTAATACACCTAACACGTTTATGTGGTTAATGAATAATGTTTTGAGTGCATATATAGGTAAATTCATAGTAGTTTACTTCAATGATATCTTGGTATATATTAAGGATTTAAATGAGTACATATGACATTTAAAATGTGTGCTTGTGGTTTTAAGGCAATAACAACTTTATGCTAATTTTAAAAAGTGTACATTTTGTATGAATTTTTTTTTTTTTTGTTATGTTGTTAATGCAAAGAGTATTGAAGTGGATGAGAAGAAAATCAAATCTATCAAGGAGTGGCCGACACCTAAAAGCATAATTGAGGTAAAAAGATTTCATGATTTAGCTAGCTTTTATAGGCATTTTTGTCAAACAATTTAGCATACTTGTTACACCACTCACTGAAATTGTAAAGAAAAGTGTAGGATTTTATTGGTGGCGTTGAACAAGAACAAGCTTTTGATACTATTAAGGATAGGTTGTGCACTGCACTGATTTATCACTACCTATCTTTAACAATACTTTTGAGATTGAATGTAATGTCTTAGAAATAGGTATTGGAGCTGTCTTGATGTAGGAATGAAGGCCAATAACTTACTTTAGTGAAAAGCAAAGTGGAGCAGCTTTCAACTATCTTACATATGATAAGGAGTTATATGCATTTGTTCGACATTTGGAGACATTTGGAGTTATATGCATTTGGAGAAATAGGTATTGGAGCTGTCTTGACATTTGGAGTTATATGCATTTGTTCGACATCACTATTTATGGCCAAAGGAGTTCTTGATTCACACCGATCATGAGTTCTTGAAGCATTAAAGGATCAAGGTAAACTAAACAAGAGGCATGCAAGGTGGATGCAGTTCATCGAGACATTTCCATATGTTATTCAGTACAAACAAGGTAAGAAAAATATGGTAACGGGTGCAATGAGGTATGTACTTCTAACTTCTTTAGGTGCCAAATTACTAGAATTTGAATATGTTAACGACATGTATACTAATGACCCTACTTTTCTAATATATATGAATCACGTGACAAATGTGATATAGATAGATTTTTTAGGCATGATGGATATTTATTTCGGGAGAATAAGTTATGTGTATCTAGGTGTTTAATGAGATAATTGTTAGTACGTGAAGCATATAATTGAGGTTTAATGGGTCACTTTGGGATTAAAAAAACCTTGGAGATGTTGAATGAACACTTCTACTAGCCTAAGATAAAAGTTGATGTTGATCGGGTTTGTAGTAGATGCATCACTTGTAAAAATGCTAAGTCTAAGGTTTTACGTCTAGGTTTGTATACGTCATTACCCGCTCCTAGTGAGCCTTGGGTTGACATGGCTATGGATTTTGTGTTATATTTACCTATGACTAATAAAGGAAGAGATTCTGTATTTGTTGTGGCAAATAGATTTAGTAAGATGACACATTTCATTCCATATCATAAAAGCAATGATGCCACTAATTTTGTGGATTTACTCTTTAAAAAAGTAGTGCTCTTACATGGGGTACCAAGGAGTGCTGTATCGAATAGAGATGTTAAGTTCTTTAGTCATTTTTGGAAGGTTTTGTTGAGTAAGTTAGGAACTAAGCTATTATTCTCTACAATTTGTCACTCACAAATGGATGGGCAAACTGAGGGTGTTAATAAGACTATGATATAACTATACCGCATTATAGTTAATAAAAATTTGAAGAGTTTGGAAGATTACTTGCCATTCATAGAATTTGCATATAATAGGGTCATACATTCTACTTCTTATACTCTATTTGAAATTTTTAATGGTTTTAATCCACTAATACCTTTGGATTTATTTCTTTTACCCGTTGATGATAAATATAGCTTAGATGGAAAGAAGAAGGCAGAGTCGGTAAGATCCCTCCATGAGAAGGTACGATGTCGATTAATAAGAAAAAAAATGAACATTATGCTTCCCAAGAAAATAAATGATTAAAGTGTGTTACATTTGAACCAGGAGATTGAGTTTTGGTGCATATGAGAAAGGAACACTTTCCGGATAAAAGGAAGTTAAAGTTGCAATCGAGAGGAGATGTACTATTCCAAATACTTGAAAAGATCAATGACAATGCCTATAAGTTGGGTCTTCCAAGTGAGTATAGCATTTCAGTTACTTTCAATGTTTCTTTTCAGTGTTTCCTTGTTTGATACAAGTGAAGATTCGAGGACGAATCATTTTTAAGAGGGAGAGAATGATGAGAACCATGGCACGGGAGCTAGCAAGGAGGACTCGTTGATCGTGGAGAAATGAGCAATGACTAGATCACGAGCAAAGAAGGTCAAAGAAGCCATGAAATTACTTATTTAAGTTATGGTGGATGAAACATTGATCACAACAAGCAAAAGAACAAGTTTCATATTGGGCTTAGAAGAGGGAACAATGTAGATCAACTTAGTTCAAACAACAAATGAGGGAGTTGAACGGGGAAAGCCATATTGTTTTCTACTCGGTTTTCATTGAAATAATTTCAAATTTATCAAGAATTAAATTTTTGTTACGTTCATCAATTTAAATAAGGTATATAAGTATTGTGATCATAGGGTCAAGCTATTGTTGGTGATTGTCTTGATTTTTTTGTTCAATAATTTATCGGGTCGAGCTTTCAAACGTTGATTCTTGGCTTTCTTGGATTTGATCTAATCCGTCGTGAATTTCGTAGTTTCAATTGTTACGTGAGTTCGCATCATTTTGTGTATTTCTCAACATTCCAATATTGAACTACAAAATCTAAGCACATAAAGCTTGGGTTTTAAAATATTGGATTCATTTATTCCACATTGCCATAGATGATCATTGGGATTGCAAAACAAAATAAAAATCAAATACTGAATGGGTGGAGAATGATGTAAATAGACTTCAAGTACTTATTAAATTGTTTTCTTAGTTCTCTCTCTGTCTTTCCTTTTTTTTTTTTTTGCTCTTGAGTTACTTAAGGTAAATTATATCCATTGTATGTTTAGGTTTTCTTCATGCTTTAGTTTTTCGTATTCAAACATTTTATAACTTGTTGTTTTTCCTTTTTTTTTTCTTAATAAAAAAATTGAGAGTTTGTCAAATCTTCCAACTATTTAGTACTCCGAGGGAATCAACAAATATGCGATGCCCATATACTCAATATTCTAGTTAATCAAGAGGTATTTTCGAGTGCTCTTGCACATAATTCCAATGCATCAATATCGAAGTATCTAAGGTTTTTCAAGCTGAGAATTTTTGAAGAATAAGATTCACTCTATAAAAAGCAATCTTTATAGGGGTATATCGTTTCCCGTATATGCTTCGAAAACTCTAGGTGCGTACTGATTTTTTCAATAGTACCTAATAGTGTTTAGAAGAAAAACTATGATGATAAACTGTTTACTATATATGAAACTGTTTCCCAAGGTGTCGTGGTTATGAGAAACAACGCACCTTGTTGGGTTGTTGGAAATTGTACGGTTAGATTGAAGTTATTGGGTGGGACAATTAGAACACTTGGTGACATGTTCCAGATTTAAAGAAGAATCTCATCTCGTTGTCTATCTTTAATTCAAAGGGTTATGAGTTCTTTGGTAGAAGTGGAGTTTTGAAGGTTTGTAAGGGTGCCCAACCATTGGAAAGATAGAAAAGGTCTAAATTATACATCTTGCAAGGTCGTATAGAATCTAGAAGAGTCAATAGTAGAGGTTCAATACCGTGGTGGACATTCAGTTTGGTATAAAACCTTTAGGAGCTCGTAAAGGGTCGAATTTGAAGAATACTGCTCAGTTGAGATAAAAAAATATGGATAATTCTGTTTTGCCACCATCACCTACAGTGCCACTATATTCAATTACTAGGGATGAACCCAGTGGTAAAAGGTATGTGGATGCTAATTTTATTGATCATGCATTAAATGGAGTAGAATGTGTTCAATCTAGTAAGGGGCCTTCAGTAAAAACATTTGGTATTGATTCTGCCTTGGGGTATTTTACAGCTCATTTTGGTAAATATAAAATCATTATGATTTTTTGGGGAATCTGAGGTAATTCTGTAGAGTAGTGTTTGGAATCATTGGAAAAGGTGGATTATCGTGTTTTGTTGGAGAAATTAATTTTTTGGTTGTTGTTGAAGAAGTCAGTTCATTCGTTGGTGGAATTTGTATGAAGGTGGAGATTGTTAAAATTTGCGTGTGACCCGAATTCTTTGTTTGAAGTATTGAAAAATTCTAATTGAAGTGCATGTCAAGGCGAATTCAATTTGAAATACTACTGGAGTACTATGTGTCAAGTTGAAGTTCTATTCTAAAAGCCTTTGGGAGTCAAAAATTGGATTGGACTTGAAGAAGAGTTCGCGATGGAAAAAACAAGCAAGTTGAACCTCAAGAAACATTTATACTCTCATCGAATTATAGAAGGAGGATCATGGAAGATCACCTGGCTATATTTAAAGAGATCGTCCCTGATTTGAAAACTTTGGAAGTAGAGTATGATGAAGAAGATTTGGCCTTGATCCTATTGTGTTCGTTGCCCACTTCATTTTCTTCATTTAGAGACACGATCTTGTATAGTCATAATACTCTCACCATAGGAGAGGTATACGATGCTTTATATTCAAATGAGAAGATAAAGCATCTAGTTTCTGAGGCTAGAGATGGAGAAGGTCTGGTTGCTCGTGGTGGTTCTGGGAGGGGCAGATCGAAGTCTAAGTTCAGTAATCAAATTTGTAACTATTGCAAAAAAAAGGAGCACATGAAGAATGATTGCAACAAATTGCAGAATAAAGAAAGGTTGACTGCAAGTCGATATGGTAAGCAATTAGAGACTTTAGTGAAGCAGACCTCGCAGAGAACATTGTAAGTGAAGGAGATCTCTTGGCTATTTCTGACATCGACTCTAAACCAAAGGATGATTGGCTTTTGGATTCAGCATGTGTGTTTCATATGTGTCCCAATACGAACTTGTTTACTAAATATGAAATCGTTTCCAAATGTGTCTAGTAATGATTCTACCTTGGGGTGTGTTACATCCAATTTTGGTAAATTATAAAATCATTTTGGTTTTTTTTTTGGAATTTGAGGTAATTCTACAGAGTATTGCTTGGATTTATTGGGAGAGGTGGAGTATTGTGCTTTGTTGGAGAAATTAATTTTTTGGTTATTGTTGAAGAAGCCAATTCATTCTTTGGTAAAATTCATATTAAGATGGAGATTATTAGAATTTGGCTGTAACCCAAATTCCTTGTTTGAAGTATTGAAGAATTTTAATTAAAGTGCACGCAAGGATAATTCAATTTGGAGTGCTATTGGAGTCATATGTCAAGTTGGAGTTTTATTTTGGAAGCCTATTGGAAGTTAAAAATTGGTATTGGACTTGAAGAAGAGCTCAGGATGGCGAAAACAACTTGGAGAAAAAATAAAAATAAAAATAAAAAAATTCCCGGCAAAACGCTCGGCGCCGGCCCCAACATTTTTCTCTCATTTTTCATGTTGGACTCAATTTTTTGGCATCCTGCCCTACACGTCCCTTATAAATATTAGGCTCTTCTATACAATTTTATGGTGTGAGTAAATAGATTACTAGAATTATATGATTCATTGTAATTTTCTCTATTCTCCATTATTTCTTGAGTCAATAAAATCTCTTAATTCCTCTACCATATTTCTTATCTTAATTATTCCTTTGTTTGATCTAATACTTCATTATTTGTCATATAACTTCAATAATTTAATCTGGTGTTTTGTTTCATCAAGTGGTATTCAAACAATACATAATTCTTATATTTCCAACATTGCTAACAACGACATTTCTTAAGTTAAAAAAATTTCTCATAAGTTTAGGGCGATTTAGCCCTTCAACCCGCCACCTATGAGCCATTTTTTGGGTGACCTACAGCCACCAAAACCACTAGACATTGGTATCGGTGGAAAGGCCTTGTTCTCCTCTTTAATTCCATACTAAGAACTCCCCGTAACTCCTTGTATTCCGGCCGGTACAAGCCTCCAAAGTTCGCTGCCTGAAAAACTAAAATCGCTGGAATCTCCACATCTGACTACCAAACTGGTCGGAATTCACCGCTGGCCAGCTTCCATTTTCAGGATGAACCCAACCATGTAAACAATTTAGCCCAACCATCAAGCAAAATTCCTCAATTTCAAACTGAAAACTCCCCCATCGTCAATGTCGCAAAATCGTAGCAGAATTTGCTAGATTTCGGCAATGTCATGACCCATGGTGGCGACCACCTGCGCTGGTTCACCTTCACCTGGCACACCTAGTCCAACCATGGGTTAAGGTCAATTGTACCTGGAACCTGTTCAATTTGTGGCTGCAGCAAAGAACTGGTGTGAAAGTTACGGGTTGAGCAATTTTGATGATTCAATTATGCTCCAATTGTTCAATTTGACCAACAACAACTCAATTCACAATGGTAGGGATATGGGTAATTAGTCAATTGCAGCAATTAACCCTTTAACATCTACAATTGATCTAGCCACATTCCCTCAACGTGATGAAATTGTTTATGCTCCAATTGAAGAATCTATTGATGTTATTGCTCAAAATTCATCCTAAATACATTCAATTGAGAATCATATGGTCATCGGTAAACCTCTAATTGAAGGAAATAATAGCCAATCGACCCCTAATTGCATGCCTCAAGCTGCAGCAACTATGAAGTACTCTAATGTCAATTCGGGTAACTTGATTTCTACCTATGAAAAGGCAATTCCATTACTAAATTCTAATATTCCAAATGTACCTATGGTGCCCTTGTCTCCGGTCAACAGCTTGGCGAATCTTACCGCCAATTTCGAGCTTCCATCCCGACTTAAGCTTAAAACTAATTTACCTTCCTCTTTCCCAGTAAAAGAACTTCAAAATTGATCTCAACATGCCAGAAATTTGGGGACTAGTACTAATCCACCACCTGCTGCCAGCCTACGTGCTGACCCATCTAGACCACATAGTAATCCTTCTGGTGCTCTTGTTACCATCCAGGCTCCACGATCATATGTTGCAGCTGTCAATAACAGACCTATTATGACTCAAGCTGAAAGGAATCAAAAGAAATCATTTGCCACTGTACTTCGTGCTCCTCAAGAATCTAGAGATCATAGTCTGGTTTCTAAAGAACCATATATCCATCATGGTGAGCTTGTTGTATTTTTTGAAGAGTCTGATGAACAGTTCTTAGCGGATGCCTATAGGTTCACACTTCACACTTGTAGGTGAATTTATACATCGCAAACCTTCTATAATCAAGGTACGTGAGAACTTTATGCGCTTTGGATTTATTGGCGATTATGAGATTGGATTAATTGATGATATATACATTATTATTCACATGGCGCACGAGGATGATTATTCACGATTATCCCTCAAACCTACTTGGTACATTGATGGTTGTCATATGTGGGTTTTTAAATGGACTCCTATTTTTAACCCCCAGCATGAAGTTCCTATTGCTCTTATTTGGGTGTCATTTCCTCTGCTCTCTATTCATTTTCAGGCCAAGAGCGCACTATTTTCTATAGCTAACACTATTGGGCTTCCACTTCGTATTGACGAAGCCACTTCTGACCTTTGACGACCTAGTGAGGTGAGTGTATGTATTGAGGTCGATTT
Source organism: Fraxinus anomala (assembly GCA_903798345.1). Classification (NCBI taxonomy): domain Eukaryota; kingdom Viridiplantae; phylum Streptophyta; class Magnoliopsida; order Lamiales; family Oleaceae; genus Fraxinus; species Fraxinus anomala. Next base: position 7,651 of record CAIGRN010017934.1, read on the forward strand.
GGAATGTAAGCTCCCTGATAGAATATGGATAGAGAGGGAGAAGATGGGAGGATATTGGCAGCTTGTTGTATATGATAAGGTGCCAAAATTTTACTTTCGTTGCAAACACTTTGGTTATTCGGATGAGAAGTGTTCTAGTCGCTCCCATTCTGCTCCACCCTCGCGGGCCCAGGTATTGTTGACCCGAATCATAGGCCTAATCCAATTTCGACCAAGGATAAGGGTAAGGGTAAGGATGTCATGATCGTACCTCGACGACGATAGACACCTATTAAGAGAAACCACAGGAGACAAGTTAGTACTTCAGATGAGATCTCCCAGTCCATCCCTCAGATTGTTCATTCTATAGCCCCTAGTGACCATACCACTACTGTTGCTTCATCGCAGACATTTGCTACACATATGGCTCCCACTTATTCTACTTTACCATCTATCATCAGCACTACTGCTAACAAACTACTACTTCTTTGCCACTAGATTGTTGACCTATGGTTGATTTCATCCTTTATGTTTTGATCATAACAAACAAGATTAATATTGTTTCTAACAATTGATTTTGAGTGATGATAGTTCAATATTAAAATCAATCAAACATTTCCAAAATGAACATATAAATCGGACTCGAAATGAAGATCAAAGTGAAAGTTAAGCATTCAAGTCAAATCATCCGAGACGAGAGCTTAAAAGACAAACGTCAAGAAGAAACAAGATCAAGAGCATGAGAGATGTCATCAAAGAAAGATAAAGAGTTTAAGAGCCAAACATGAAAGAAACTTCAAAGCAAGATCAAATACTAGGCTTTCGAGATCATATGTAAATGTATAACACTTTGATCTTTAGTAAAGAATGATAATAGCTCAAAAATCATTTTGTGCACGAACAGTTATTTTCATATCACTTGCATAAAATATTTTTGATCAAAAGTAAGATTGATCTTTTAAAGTTTACTTGAACTTAGATCATATCTCTATAAAAAAAAAGTCAACGGTCACAGTCAATGATCAATCGGATGTCCGGTTGCATAAAATATTTTTGATCAAAAGTAAGATTGATCTTTTATAGTTTACTTGAATTTAGATCATATCTCTATAAAAAAAAATCAACGGTCACGGTCAGTGGTCAACCGGACGTCCGGTTCACCAACAGTCAGTTTTTTTACCGTTCTGATCGCAATGGCTAGTTGGTCGTCCAGTTCAGTGGCGGACGTCCGAATGGTCATCTGGTTGGGTAGAATTTATTGCGTTTTGAAGTGGTTCACTTGGTAGTATTCCATTATTTGGACTGATTCTGGAGGGTTGCCAAAGCGGAGTGGAACTGAAGTTGTACCTTCAGAGGTTCCTATATAACCGAGGCCCAACTGTAGCGATTGAGCTGAAGAGGGTCAGAGCCTTATATAGCCTCAGATATTGATATTTATGAGGCATTTTATCTTAATGAATTTGGAAAACATGAGGCATCCTTAATGATGGCACCTGAATGATTTGATGTTGTGGCACGTTTCCAAGAAAAGAAAGATGAGGCGGTACAACTTCCAATACATGCAACCATGGCCGCATTCAATGGCTGTCTCCCACGCGTTGTTGGCAAGTTTTAGGCACATGAAGACATAGCATGGGGTAGACAAAATCCTATCTTTTGTAGATCCCACCTATTTAGCCAACCTTAGGGATAAGTATAGAATCCTTTACGACATCGAACTTCTTTCCCCGTCTCTTAACGAGCGAGCCTGCTACCTTAGGCAAGGCTACGTCGCTGTTAGCGAATATTTGTTGAAGGCTGGGCTTTACCTGTCGATCCACCCTTTCTTTAGGGTTGTTCTTAGGTTGTATAGGCTGGCCCCTACCTAGCTTGTCCCCAACGCCTGGGCCCAATTGGTTGGTTCTTACTTCCTTTGGAAGGAGGCCTCCTTAGTGAGAACATGTCTTTACACGTCTTCCAAACAGTATCCCAGCCTAGGTCCTTAGGAAAAAGGAATTCCAGGGATGGTATTCACTGTGTCCTCAGAGGTCACACTCTCCCTTTGTCGTAGGTCTGCCTACTTCCATCAAAGGGTAGAATGAGACCCGGTTTTAGGTCAAATGGAGGTAGCAAGAGTGTGAGGGTGACCTCGTCACCCATGTCAAAGTCCTAACTTCATATTCCAATGCCCGTGAGTGTATTTCTTGTTTCCTTGATTTTATAAATTGACGAGGTCTGATACTTACCATTTTTTGTATTTTTTTTGCAGGGTTGGTTGAACGGTTTGAGTTTACACAATGTGATTGGGACGCTCTCACTGAGGTCTACAGAAAATCTCTTGACTCTCGTGACTTCAGCCGTTTGATCCAGTCAAGCCACCTTTTTGAAGATTTTGGCCTAATGTGAGGAAAGGTAAGATACCTTCACAATTGTTCATATTTTGGTTACTTTTAGTGAGTGTTCTTTCTTGACTTGTCGATAATTTTAACAAGAGGAGGTACCCTACCCTCGATATAGCCACCATCCTTGCCGCCACGTGCATTTTTGGAAAGGGGATGAAGCCCTCATCTGCTAGAGGAATGCAGGTGAGGGATAAAATGAAGAAGGTTAGCAAAGAAGCTGCCTCTCAGGAGGAAGGATGACCCCCTATGCCAGATAGAGGAAAAAGATTGTGGAGGAGGAACCTAAGAAAAGGTTTCAGAATCCTAACCCCCAGTGGAGCGGGTAGTTCTAATGATATCCTCCCCCAGCTTTGAGGTCCCAGCGGGGGAAAATGTTGAGTAGCTCCATGGTTACAGCCTCTGGGAGATAAAAGAGGCCAACTGTTGTAGAGCCCCAGAGGCACGACTCTGCAAAAAAGGTCAGGACTTCTAGTGACACCACCACTTCAGAAGCTCCTAAGTCCAAACTTGGGCTGGCTATAAGGAAAGATGAGCTTGCTCGTAAGGCTTTTGATGTTCTTATCTGAAAATTCAAACGGCTGTGAAGACATTCCATAAATATTGGATGGAGAATTGTCAATCCTTCATTGAAAAAAGTGAAGTCGTGGACGTCATTGCCACCATGGTGGCCCAGGCGGGAAGGGCCTTTAGAATGGCTGTAGAGGTTAAAGCCTTCTTTAAAAACCTTCAAAGTAAAAATTGGGGTCTTGCAAATAAAGCCTCTTAGACCGAGGAGGTCGCTAGCCAGGCCAAGGCAGAAATGGAGGCCTTGAGAAACAACAATATGAGGAGTCAGTGAAACTCGCCTCTACCTTAGCAGAGATTGAATCTTTGAAGAAGGAAGACCGCCTATCTTAGAGCGAGGTAGCCTCCCTTACTAAGTGAGTGGAGACTTTTGATGCCAATCAGAAGCTGGCGACGGAGGCCTTGGAAAAGGCTAACAAAGAGAACTCGATTTTAAAGAGAAAAGTGGAGGAACTGACCTCCCAGGTGGCTGGCTTGACGATAAAAGTTGAGACTATCAGAAGTGATGTCAAACGGGCTAATAGAGAAGCTGAAAAGACATTTTTCGCTAACTTCTACCTGATGAAGCGTACCTAAGTTTTGGGAAGTATTTGATGAGGTACACTTACACTGAGATGATCGAGTGGTTGGAGGTACACGCTCAAAACATCAACACTTCTGATCTGATGGTTGAATTTCTTGAGGACGGGACGGAGGAGTTTGAGCCTCAAACTCCAGCAGAAGGGGCCAAGTAATTGAACTTAACGAAGATACAGCTGGAGAGACTACTGAAAAAGTGGCCCCTGATGCAATCATATCCTTCGTGGCTCCTCAACTCCCATTCCCAACTCCCATCTTTACTACGTCTGATCAATTCTGATGTGCTGACCAATGCGAATTCGAACAACTTATACCTTAATGATGATGTTAAATCAAACTTAAAATAACATCAATTTGATAATAACATCAGATGTATAGCCACTTCGAAAACTTGACTGTATCAAACTTATGAATATTGAAGTTTAATAACTTGAAACAAGTGATAATATGAGACTCGTACAATTTGTGTACCTCAGCAACATAATCAAGCTTGCAAATGTTAGGAGGTCTGATCTAACAATAAAGTTCAAAACTTGAATATATTTTACTTCAAAATACTTAAATGAAGTTTTCTTAGCTACTTCAGAACTTGTTTGACCAGACAATCAAACTTTTAAATCAGACATACATAAGACCCATGTCATATTAGACCCTTACATATAGTACTTTCAAATAATAATTCAAACACTAAACTTTATCCAAGTGTTTGGAGGTCGTGTACCTTTATCAATTTCTAAAGTGGGTTGATACATATGATCTGAGAAAGTTTTAATCTGGTTCTATTACATTGTAATTCAAATTCTTACACAAGTATAAGCAGTTCATTGTCCCCAGAGCTTCGTCGAACTGCATACACATTTCTTTGTAGGGACAATACATCTACAAAGAGGCGTTGCCCAGGGTTGTGAGGTATTCTTAACGTGCAAATAACATATTAAAAACTCATTTTTATTAAGCCTCATATTGTACACACAAGATATTTTTACATAACGTGCAAATATTCCACATTCCATGGATGTGGTTGTGCTTTTCCATCCATTTTCTCAATTTTGTAAGTCCCAGGCCGAATCTCTTCATATACATGATAGGACCCTTCCAGTTTGGACCTAGGGTTCCTGAGCCATGCTCTTTAGAAGATGGGAACACCCTCCGAAGTATTAATTCTTTCAAACGAAATGACTTCTTTTTTACTTTCGAATTGTACTATCTGGTCATTTTTCTTTGACACGAGGCCAATTTTGCTTGAGAATTGTCTCTCATTTCTTCAAGGAGGTCAATCTCACATTTTCTTATTTCTTCATTAGTTACTTCATTGAAATGCATTCGTCGAGGAGATGGCAGACCTACTTCAACATGGCTCATAGCCTCGGCACCATAGGTCATAGAAACGGGGTTTCTCCAGTAGCAGTTCTACGTGTTGTTATGATGGCCCAGAGTACTTGATGTAGTTCATCGACCAATACCACTTTAGAGGCATCCAATTTCTTTTTTAGTGTGTACTCGATCATTTTGTTAACAGCTTCAACCTGCCCATTTGCCTGGGTGATGTGGAGAGGAAAAAATTTCTTGATACCCAAGTCCTTACATAAATTTCTAATCTTCTTGTTGTCAAATTGTCTTCCATTGTCTAATACAATCGAAAGAGGAATTCTGAACTTGCAGATGATGTTCTTCCATAGGAACTTGGAAGTGTTGGCCTTAGTAATTTTGGCAAGCGGTTCGGCTTCTACCCATTTGGTGAAATAATCAATAGTGACAATTGCGAAGCTAGTGTTTTCCCTTCCTTTGGGGAGAGGCTCTATGAGATCAATTTCCCATTTTACGAAGGGCCAAGGGCTAGATACAACATTCATGTCTTGGGAAAGCTGCCTCTGGATAGTAGTAAAGCGTTAACACTTGTCGCATTTTCTAACAAACTGTTACACATCCTTTTTCAAGGTGGGCCAGTAGTATCCATGTCTTAGTACTTTATGTGCTAAGGACCATCCTCCAATGTGGTTTGTACATACTCCTTCATGTATCTCCTAGAGTACATAGTCTATATGTTCCCTTCCAATGCATTTGAGCAAAGGCAATGAGAACCTACATTTGTACAGTACATCATCTTGTAAGACAAAGTGGGAAGCTCTCCTCCTGAGCTTCTAGGCCTCCTCTTTTCAGGGGTTAGGGTCTGCTCTTTAAGGAAAGATATTATTGGCTTCATCCAAGCTGGAGTGTCCACAACCCACATAATAGCCTCGCCAGAAATGCTGGAAGGTCCAGATAGATATTCTATAGGTATGTATGTGAGTAGTTCAGAATCTTTACTACTTGCCAATTTAGACAGTGCATCGGCATGGACGTTCTCAGTGCATGGGATTTGCACAAGTTCGAAACTTTTAAAGGAAAGGATAAAGTCCATGACCAATTTCAAGTATGTTGCCATAGATTTATCCCTAGCTGAAAAATTACCATGAACTTGACTTACCACTACCTAGGAGTCACTGTTGAAGATGAGCATCTTTATGTTCATTTCTTTGGCCAATCTTAGGCTGGCGAAAAGAGCCTCATATTCTGCTACGTTGTTAGTGGCTTTGAAACCAAACCTCATAGCACAAGTAAGCTTATGTCCCTCTGGGCTAACCAGAACAACCCTGGCTCCTGACCCTATCTCTCCTGAGGATCTGTCAACTAATAGGTTCCAGAATGGAGGTTTAGCAGGCTTCATCACTTCTTCTATTTCTGGGATGGGGGTAAATTATGCCACAAATTCCTCAAGGGCTTGGCATTTGATGACATCCTTTGGCTTAAAAATAAGGTCAAATTTTCTAAGTTCCACAGCCCACTTCGGCAATCATCTTGAAGCATCAGGCTTTCTGCAATACTTGTTTGAGGGAAAAAGTGGTCAACACACATATACTATGGGCTTGGAAATAGGGCCTCAACTTCCTTGAGGTTGTTACCAAAGAGAGGGCTAATTTCTCCATGTTTGGATAGCGAGTCTTCACTGCCAAAAGTGCTTTGCTGACGTAGTATACGGGCAGCTGGTGACTATCCTCTTTTCTTATTAAGACCGAGCTGATGGCCTCGGTCGTTACTGCTAAGTATAATTGTAGTGGCTCATGGTTCTTAGGTTTGGAGAGGAGGAGAGCCTATCCCAAATGTTTCTTCAGCTCTTGTAGGCTGCCTCACACTCCTCTGTCCACCAGAATTTGTTTCCTCGTTTGAGGATTTTAAAGAAAGATAGGCATTTGTTCTTTGCCTTAGAGACAAAGCGGTTCAATGCTGCTACTCATCCAGTAAGGCTCTGTACCTCTTTTGATTTTTGAGGTGACCTTATTTCAATCAAAGTTTTGACCTTTTCAGGGTTTGCTTCAATGCTCTTTGGTTGACGACATAGCCCAAGAATTTTCTAGAAAAAACTCATAAAGCACACTTTAAAGGGTTGAGCTTCATCTGATATCTTCTCAGGATTTTGAAGGTCTCATTGAAATTCTTAACATGATCTCCCGCTTTTAGGCTTTTCATCAGCATGTCGTCCACGTAGACCTCCATGGTTTTTCCAATAAGGTTGGCGAACATTTTATTGACAAGTCTCTGGTATGTCGCTCCAGCATTTTTTAGCCCAGGCCAAAAGGCAAAACTTTGTAACAATAAAGACCATTGTCTGTGATGAAGGAAGTATGCTCTTCATCAGCTGGGAACATGGAGATCTGATTGTATCCAGAATATGCATCTATGAAGCTAAGAAGTTCATGTTCGGCAGTCGAATCCACATGTTGGTCTATTCTGGGAAGTGGGAAGCTGTCCCTAGGACAATCTTGGTTTAAATTTGAAAAGTCTATGCAAACCCTCCACTTCCCATTGTGTTTCTTAACCAACACTGGGTTTGAGACCCACTTAGGGTATATTGATTCTCAGATGAATCCATTATCAATTAGCTTCTTAACTTTATCCTTCAAAGCATCGTATCTTTCAAGGTTGAGAGCTCTTATCTTCTACCTATGTGCTACAATCTTTAGGTCGATATTCAAATAGTGGTAGCTGATCTTAGGATCAATACCTATCATGTCGCCATGTTTCCAAGCGAATACATCAAGATTTCTCAGTAAGAAACTTGTTAGCTCCTCCTTTGTTTTTATTGGCATATTTCTTCCAACTTGCAGGTGCTATGAGGAATCCTTGGGTCTACTGGGACGCCCTCTAGCTCCTCCATGGGTGCTGTTTGAGGTTCATAATCAATGATGCGAGGGTTCAACTCTTCCAAATTAACTAATTCCTCAGCGGCCCTCACTTTTTAAGAGACGGTATGTTTTTTACAAGCAGCCTAATCTTTAGAGGTTTGTACGACTCCAAGAGTGTCCCCTTCTTTAGGGACATCCTCTCTTGTTCAGGGACGTCATGCATATCTAGGTCGGTAGTAATGACGTTGACAGTCCTTGGTTCGACTTTTCTTAGGGTGCTTGAATAACATTCCCTAGCACTTCGTTGATCACCTCGAACAGTGGCTATGCCGTTTTTAGTTGGGAATTTCATGTATAAGTGGTGTATGGAAGTGATAGCCCATAATTCCTTCAAGGCTGTTATTCCAAGTACTCTATGATAAGCAGATCTATTAACAACCACTAGGAATTCCATGAAATGGTGAGCAATCAGAGTGCAGTTCCCATCTCTATTGCTAGAGTGATTTTACCTCTTGGGATGATGATGTCTCCTGCGAAGCCATACAAAGGTGAATTAATTGGCGTTAGCTCGTGGTCAACTTTCATTTTGTCAAATGTAGTCCCAAAGATGATATTGACCGAACTTCCATTATCCACTAACATTATTTTCAGACCATTATGGACCACAACAGCCCTTACCACTAGGGCGTCACAGTGTGGATAATGCACATCTACTGCATCTTCTTGGGTGAATGTGATTGGTGGGATTAATTTTTCGATAGTGGATCGGTTAATTATGAAACTTGTCATAAGAGGATCCGTTGCTTTTCTAGCATAATTCCTTTGCACGTTTCTGGATTTTTCCCACATGTGGACCTCCAATAATTGTATTTATTTCCCTGATGGGCTCCTGGCCATCATTTTAAGGGGCTTCATTTTTGTCTTTGACCTTCTCTAGGTCTCTCCGTGTCGTTATCTCTTTCCCTTGGGGGGTCATTTCTGTTGGGGTACCTTGACTCTTCGTTCCCAGACTGTTGGGTCTGTCTGGGAGGAGCATCTCTTCGGAAGCGCCTTTCCCTTGGGTTTGTACTTTGGAAATGTCTCGGGACATCCCAACAGTTTTCCGTACGGTGGCCATGTGATTGATGGTATGCACAATAGTTGGGTGCCTCATCCCTATTTCTAGGTTCGGTGCCTCATCTCCTACCTCTTTCCCTTTGCAGGTGTCTCCGGTAAGGTTGACGCTGATGCATTTCAACATCAAGATTTACTTCCTCATAGGCTAAAGTAGGTACCGCGTTGAGTATTACTACAGCTAGTTCCTACCTATGATTCAAGGGTGACTGATGGTCCATCAAATGGAAAGTAGGAAGGAAGTCCCTAGCTAACCCAGTTCCTATGGTCTTTCAATTTTTCATTGAGGATTTCTCGCCTTATCATTTCTAGTAGGGCGTCATAGGTGACATGATCCTTATTTTACACGTCTTTCCAAAAGAGAGAGTTCATATCCAAACCTCCTCTTAAGGCAATTAACGTTTCCTTGTCCGTGACTTGTACACAGTAGGTCATTTCATCAGTGAAAGCGGGATAAGAAGCTTTTCAACATTTCACCCTATTTATGTCGCATGTCTTGCAATCGTTGAATGGGCCTTTCGCCTTCTTTGCTAGTAATAAAGTGCTTTAAGAACATCCTCTTGAGGTCCAGCCAGCTTTGGATACTACCTTTTGGCAACCTTGTAAACCAGATTTCAGCCCCTCTACTTAGAGTTAAATGAAAGGCACTTCATGGCTGGGATGGTGCCTTTCAAATTCATATGAGTTTTGAAGCCGTTGATGTGCTTCGCGGGGTCACCTCTCTCATCGTACTTGAGAATTTTAGGGAGTGTAAAGTGGTTCAGCATTGGGGCATTTCTAATGGCTCTTGAAAATGGCGAATGATCATTGTCGTCATCTAGGTCACAGGACCTTTGGGGTTAATCAGAATCCTTATCCTCCATTTGGAGGGTTTGGAGAGGTAGTTGTGAGGGTCCTACTTCACTCCTGGCCCAGACTCTTCTTTCCCGCCTATTTCTAGGGAGAATAATCAGAGGCTCTTCATGGTAATCCGACTCTTTTCTTTCGTTTAAGGGAGGCTCATGTTGCCTATTTCTAGGCACATGAGGAGAATGATGAGCCTGCCTATTCTTTAGTATTGATGGTAAAGGGACCTGCCTATTCTTAGGCAAGCCTGAGCTTATTCTATCAAAAACACTTATTGACCTTTGAGGTTGATCTTTTGGCTCATAATTTGGAGGAACGTTGTATGGAGCCTTATGAGGTCGTTTTGAGGCATAATTGGTTGATGTATCAACCTTAACTTTCCTTTCTTGGGGTGTTTCCATCCTAGTATGATGGTGCCCCGCCATTTGGCTTTGGACTTCCTCTTCTTCATCATAGTATTCCTGGGGATCATTGGCGAGCGGCCGAGGCAGCTTGCAAGGGTTTCTCTTCTTTAGGGTGTTTCCTCGTCCTTCGGGGTGCGCTTTCATCACCACTTGAACTCATTTTTCATAAGTACCTTCCTCAACCAATTTTCCTTTTTTCATGGATCGAACAAGTATCAGATTTTTTGGGTTCTCCAATAGTTTTTTTTTCAAGAACTCTTATTTTTCAAGGTAGGAACCTTCATTGCCATAATATATTTTTTTAGCAGGCTTTCTCCCATAGGTATTTTCATAGTTTAATGTAGGATTTTCTACTGACGGCGCCAATTTGTTGACCCAAAAAAATGTGCCAACAGATGTTGGGTCCACTCACGCCAAGTCAAGCATGATTCCATCGTGTTCCTATCGGAATAATAGCAGTAGTAATGAGAAAATGGATGCGGGAGGTATTTTGCGGCGAGAGACAAAACTAATCTATGTAATAACAAAGATAATTGTGCTAACAACGATCACCAGATATTAACCAAACTAATCTATGTAATAACAAACAAGAATATGTGGAAGGATATATGAAATGTTAATATATTTCCTTCGAGAGTTCAAGTGTATATTTCAAATATATGATTGTCAATTTTCCAACCTCTCATTTTAATTACAAAGAGAAACTATTTATATTACCTTGGCCGACTTGGTAATCGTTGGATCAGAATCACGTGGTCTCATCTTTCTAATTGGGACGTCATATCACTGTCTATTCATACAATTAATACATTGAAAAGAAGTTAGCCGCTCTATACAATATGCTGACATACTGACAAACTTTATTACAAGTGTCACATCAATAATTTCAAAGAGATCTTCGAATCTTCTACGAGGAACAGCATCAGTTTGGTGAGCCTCGAAAGAGTTGAGAGCCTTGGAGGGACCTTAGAAGTAGTTACCCAAGTGGAGGGCCTCGACTCCTTTTTGTTTTCTTAAGCAGCTTCGTCTTTAAGGTAGTACCTCAATTTGGACTTCGTCCTTACATTATGAAGACAGCGGCCTGGCAGTATATGGACATCGGCCTTGTAAGCCTTTCTTAGTGTTTTGGCCCCAGTGGTCTTCGTTTGACTTTCTTGTTGACTTTTTTGCTTACGTGCTTTGCTACGTGGCATAGTATCTCTGAGCCATGGAAGCGATGAGTAACAATAAGTACTGCCATCAGGTATTATTAAAGGCTAGAATCAAATGGAGATATTGGATCCCATTCCAATATCTCCTGTCTTCAATCCCTATTATTGTCGTTGCCTTAGCTGATGTTGACATGCACACCCACCCAGAAAACTCAATACACTTCCTACGATTTCCCCAAGTTGATAAGAGATGAATAAGTACCAGGAATAAACCTAAATGGGAAGTACAAAATAAAAGATATTAATCACTCAATACACCAAAATGACAAAATCTTGTATACATTTTAGACCCCATAAAACTCAAATTATAACCCTATATACCAATGAACAAATTTCAATTTTCCCCATAAATATATTAATGATCAACCGATGAACTTATTACTTTAATAGATAAATACGAGTAAAACAACAACTATCAGCATCAAATTTCTCCGAACCATGGAGTGAAATTCTAGGGCTTCATATTTGAGGTCTTTTTACTCTTACTTGTTCGTGGTCTAGATTTAACACTTAGTTAATAAGGAAATAGAAACAGCAAATTGACAGTAGATAGCTTAAACTTCCAAACAAATTTCAAGAACTTGCATAATATATTCACTTTATAAAAAAAAAAAACCACAGTTTCATCAAGTTAATCACATACATTAAAAATATATAAAATGCAATTTTCAAAGGTTAATCGTGAATTCCAAGATTCAAGCACTTATTGAGTGCACAAGCATGTAATTTTTTTAAGTGTTATGCCCTAAATCCAATCGATTTTTGTTGTAAATACTTTTAATATGATTAATGTATTTTATTTATTACAGATCTATTATTTAATTGAATTACTATTATGATAAATTAAATAATAGAATTCGAAGATTCAAGTTTTGGTAGCTTGTTAATCACAAGGAGTTGTGATTGTGAGAAACAAATTACATATGGCCGAATCTTAAATTATATGTGGTCGTAAATAAAAATGAGATACAGATATCGTTATTATAGATAGACTAATGCGTATGGCATTTCTCACTTATGAAGTGAGTAACTAATCTCACAATTTAAAATGTAGTAACATTTAAATGGATGTGTGGTTGTTTTGTTATGAGAACAAAACATTGGAGATATGTTTGAGAGATTCCACATAGATAACTATAGTAACGTCAATGATTAATCTCTAATGTTCGATAGTGAAATTGATCCTCGACTTAATGTTATCGTAGTGCCTTATATGAGAACAGTCATACATTGGTGATGTCGGATGTTGCTCTGCCAAGAGCTATTAATACGACATTATTCGAGTATCAAGAATTATATGAAGGTACTGAATGATCAATAGATAATTCATCACTCTTAGACAATAAAAGGTTATGATCTACGTTTCATTCACTTAAGTTGATATCAAAATCCTGGCCAAAGTAAGTACGTAAGTCGAAAAGAGTTTCGATTATTATTAACATAAGAGTGAGATGAAAGACCTAATCGATAATCGGGATTGACACACTTTTATATCTCGTAATTGATCGGATCATATTGATGAAGAGATTATAATTTCATGGTAAACGAACAAGTTTGATTTTATCACACCAAGTGATATTTTTCGTCACATATATTATATGTCCTGACACATTGGTAGATGTCAATATATGAATGTGAATTAATTCACGTCATCCGGCAGCATGATCGGGAACCTAGTGGGTCAGACACAAATAGGAGAACAATAAGAATGATATTATGAATTAATTTATTGACGAATGTTGGATATTTGTAGAATTAATTAATTGGATTGTTTATTAATGTGCTTAAGTTAATTGATTGATTGTATTAATTAACTTTTGGGCCAAGTTAAATTTATTAAATATTGGACCGGCCTATGTTTAATGGGTTCATCAAGCCCAATTAAACTTCTATTGTTAAACGGTTAGGATTTGAGAAGAGAAATTATAATACACATCCTACCATATCATAATTTTGCTAGCACAAGAAAGAAAAACCCTAATCTCTTATTCTTGTTCTCGTGTTTCAATTACCATTAGTTGCTAGACAATTGGACAACCATGGTTTTGGGAAGATTGTGATTCACAAAGGTTTGCAACGATCGTGATTATTCTTGTTCCAGGATTAACAAAGGGGTTTGCAATTTTTTTAAGGTACAATTTTAATCATGATTTCTATCTAAATACAAAGATGTTCCTTGGAGGGAATTGAAATTATTTTAAATTCCACTATGCGTGACTAAATAACCCAACAACACTGGTGTCTAAGGATTGTGAAAGTGTTTTAGGTAACATACAGGCAGGCATGAATGCAACATGAGATCTATTGACAAAAAGGTTGTGATGATTTTTGAGGTCGACAAATATCACGCAGATGACAAATTGAACCAGAATTTACTAAATGTATGGTCGCAACCTTATAGGTGATGCATTTGACTTGTTGAGATTTTTTGTTTGAAGCGGTTCAATTTTGAGTCACATCCCAGCAGTACAGAAATATATTGAAATCTTCGAAATACATTTTGTTGAAGAAATATGGAAAGAAGAATAGGTCTTTTCGTGGAGAAATACAAAGTTTGTCAACAGGATAATGGGAAATACATACCGTTACTTGAGTTTGCTTACTACAATAGTTTTCAAGTAACTATAGGTATGGACCTTTGGAACTCTCTATACTAGGAAATGTAGATCTGTATCCATTAGACGAGGTCGGAGAGGAGAGATTTTTGAGTCCAGAAATATCGAATGGATAGTTCCTCGACAACATTAAAGGCAACACAAGATCGATAGAAAAGTTATGCAAATGGTAGAAGAAAGGACTTGGAGTTCCAAGCGAGGGATAAAATACACAAGATCGATAGAAAGTAGGACCGATGAAGGATGTACACAAATTTAGAAAGAAGGTAACGTTGATGCTACAGTTTATTGAACCTTTCGAAATTCTTGGAAGGATTGGGATTGTGGTTTATAGACTTTCTTTACCACATGAACTCACATCAGTGTATAATATTTTTAATGCTTAAAATATATTTAAGATCCTATTCATGTGGTAAGTTATCAGACATTGGACGTACAAGAAGACTTGTCATATGAAGAAGCTCCAATGATGATTGGATAGAAGAGTTCACGAATTGAGAAATAGAGAGGTATACCCAGCTAAAGTTGAATGGATAAACTATGGAGTCGAGGAGTCAACTTGGGAGACAAAAGAGAAGCTCAAGATCAAGTATCTAGAAACCTTTAAATAGTTAAGGTAATTTTCGAGTATGAAAATTTCTTATGGGGAGAGAGTTGTAATGGTCCGACTATTTTATCACGTAAAAGTGACGTTTCTCGTCAAGGTACAAGCTTAGCAAGGTCGAACATAAACACTAACGTAGTAGCACAATTTATTAGTCCTATATGTTTATTTATATAATATACACACACACACACACACACACATATATATATATAGTTAAATTAAGGGAGTTATATATTCAATTAAATTATGTACCTAATATTACCCCCTTCATCAAACACATAAATATCCCCTTGAAACACTCTCTCTACCTATGTTCCTCTTTTTTTATGTCTATCTATCTCTCTCTCTCTCCCTCTCTCTCTCTCTCTATATCTTTCCTTATCTATCCATCACTCTAAGTGTTTCTCTCTATCTTCAATTCTCTTTATTTTGTAACTGTAGCAAAAGAGAAAAAAATTAGTAACAACACACCTTTTGAAAGAACGCAAATTTTTTGCATGATTTCTTATTGTTAAAACACATTTGAAAGTCCAAGATATGATAATGAGGTGCAAGTGGTTTTGTCTCATTTTGTTTGTCATCCTGTACAAATGATATGATATGAGCTCTCATCGAAAATTATAAAGATATGATTTGATAGGATGACTATTTTGCTATATGAATTCATATATATTATTTGGGTTTGCACAAACAGTCATTACCTATTGAATATTCCTATACACTTGAAAAATATATTTTATACACTTATCTATGCCGTTAAACTGGGATCTTTGTAGGTCATTTGGATGAATTATGGCTTAATTCTATGTATATTATGTTCGTTAGATACAAATTGATGAAAACAAGTGAATTGGAGGAAAATGAAGAAAAAGATGATTAAAGAAAGCTAAAGTTTAGGTACTAAAGTGCAATTAATTGAAAGTTAGCTCGGACCAAAGGAGGAACATGCGAGAGTGTTAGGACTCAATTAGATGTGAATAGACAACAGGATGAGAAAAGATCAAAAAGAACAAAAATTGCATAGGAATAAAACTCAATGACCAATTTGCAATAAATTGGCCCCAAAGTGAATGCAAGGTGCGAGCCTAACCCTGTAGGTCAATAGCGTGCATAAAATTCAAAGGTAGTTAGCAGAAGCCATTTTGCTTCTTGGGCGCGGGCTTCAATCCCTTAGAGGCGCGTGCGTAGTTCAAAAAGGGAAAAAATATGTTTTCCTTCTCTATTTTTAGCAAGCTTTGGAATTAAATCTTTGGCATCCCTACATAAACTAGAGATGTCTAGAACCCATTCTACATTGGTTTTATCATTGTTTGAGAGCGCAAAAGGCAATTTAATGACAAGAAGTGAAATTTCATAGCTCAGATCAAAGTTTAAAGTTTGAGTTTTCAAGTTCTTTATTGCGGTCTTTAATTCGGGTGATGTTGTTTCTATACTTTTGTGTAATTTTGCTATAATAATGCTTGGATAAATAATTGTATGTATTGGATGAATGATGAAACCATTGATTTATAGTTTTTTATTCAGGACCTATCGTTCTTTAGTTAATTCTTGTGTTTATGATTGAATTTGCATTAGTTATATTTTGTTTGAATGTTTGCACAACATTTGGACAAATAAGTTACTTATTTGTTGCGTTGGAATACTCATAATAGGTAGAACACAGCATATTCAACACGAGCAATAGATATTAGGAATAATGTTTATGATGTGTTATAGTCGTATGATTTAATGCTTGGTTGTGTATGAATTTGGACTAGGAATATATTTGGATCATGTTAAGCATAAGATTAATGTATCTTGGAAAAGAATATTAGATATACATGGACTATTGATTGTCACAAGCACATTAATAACACTAATTTACATAAGTCAAGAATTGAAACTAGAAATCAATAGGTGGAATTGTAAATCGAATACATTCATTTCGTTATTTGATAAAACCATTCTTTTATATCTTTCATAGTTTAAATTAGAATAATTACTAAACAAGTCTTTTGTCTTATAGTTGATTACTAATACATTACAAATGAACGTTATTCCTCGAGGGGCAATATACGAACTCACTACGTATTACTTATCAACGATCATGTACGCTTCTGGGATTTTCTTGTAAATTTTTTAGTGTCCCTGTCGGGGAATAGTTGTTTAAATTTAGTTTATTAGTATGTATTATATTCGATTGTTCATTTGTTCTTAGGCTATAGTAACAATCTAATTCTCTTGTGTTTTGTTCTTTTTAGGCAATCATCAATTTATGCAAGTTTCTGATGAGATCTAGCAAACTCCATTAGATCTCGAGATCGATAGAACTTCCAAAAAGCATAGAAGAGAATGGAGAGAAGCAAGAAAAATGGCCGAAAGTTAGAATCAACACCAGAATCAGATTCAAAATCCACTTCAACTATAAGAGCTAGTTCAGCGTAGGGCTGTAGCCAATGAAGCCCATATATTAGTTGGACATTATTTGAATTCAGTACCTATACCAGTGCAACCTACAACTATCTGCCATTCATTTGGACATACTAACTTCCACCAATGACTAAATCTTATTAACCTATTTCAAAATCATTGGGCATTAGATTTTTAAAAAAGCTACAGAGAATTTGCAAGAACGTGTATGAGCTTTTTTTATGTTGTGTGAAGTTATCAGTCATGAAGGTGTTTTCACATGCCTTTTGAATGCTTTTAGTTCCTTGTACCTTGAAAGATTGTGATAGATCTACTCATTACATGTCGGAGCATCGTATCATGGAATGATATGGAGCAAAGGTTTATCATGAAATTCTTCCCACCATATCGAGTCCATTGAAATTTGGAATGAAGTCCACACTTTTATATAGAAGAAACTCAAGAGCTATCCAGAGGCATGTGAGAGGTTCAAGGATTAATAAGCTCAATTATACATCTTCTACTATGGATTGCACCCAAAATATCGCAACATGGCAGATGCTTCAGCTGGGGGTTCAGTGATGAAGATTAATATAGATGAAACTTGAGAATTGTATGAGATGTTAGCAAAAAACCAATCTATGTGGTCGATAGAGAGGAATACGCCAAAGAAATCAGCAGGATCCACAACATAAATATGGTGATCGCATTACAACACAGATGAATGTGGTTAAAAAGAAATTAGATAACTTATCCTAGTTTGTTAACATGGTGCACTAGCCAACACTAGTTTGCGTAGGTTTTGAGGTAAATCATAATACTGTAAGTTTCTCATTTTGCCTCCAACACACATAACTTTCATAGGTAGCAGAACAACCTCACTCTAACACTTACAACTCAAGGTAGAGTAATCATCTAAATTTCTCATGGACTAACGATCAAGGATAGGGCAATGAGGGAATTATATGAACAGATTACTAGGTTTCCAATAGCAATAGCAACAACCTCATGATAAGAAGCCTTCATTGGAAGATTTACTTTCTCAATACATCAAGAAGACTGAGACTTACTTTCAGAACCAGTAGACTTCTATCAAGAATTTTGAATAGTAGGTGGGACAAATAGTTATAGCATTATCATGATGACTCGAAGGACGTTGCCTAGCAACATAGAGATAAATCCAAAAGAACAGGCCAAAGCCATCACGACATGTAGTGGAGTTCAGTTACTAGAAATATACATGAAATGGCCAGCTACTGATACAGAGAAAGTACCTACCACGGGAAAAATAGTACACGTGGATCAATTTATAAAACCATAGAAGAAAATTAAGTTGAGTATGTAGACAGCCCACATGTTAAGGCAACCTCTCCTATTAAACCTTATGTACCTCCGATTCCATTCCTATAAGGATTGCGGAAACACAAACTTGATAAGCAGTTCGTGAAATTTTTGAATGTGTTCAAGAAGTTGCTTATCAACATACCATTTGAAGAAACCTTAGCTCATATGCCCAGTTATGCTAAGTTCATGAAAGGTATACTGTCAAACAAGAGGAAGATGTAGTATAATGTAACGGTCATGCTAACAGAAGAGTGTACCGTTACCATTGAAATTAAAAGATCTAGTGAGTTTTACTATTTCTTGCAATATTGGTAACAATCATATAAAGAAAACATTATGTGATTTAGGACCAAGTATTAATTTAATACTTTTATCTATTTTTAGAAAATTAGGTTTGGAAAAAGCAAAAGCCACTATAGTTTCATTGTAGCTAGCTGATTGGTTGATCAAACACCCTAGAGGCATTGTTGAAGATATATTGGTAAAGGTTGACAAGTTCATATTCCCAATTAACTTTATTACCTTAAATATGGAAGAAGACAAGGACGTCCCTCTCATATTGGGTCATCCATTGTTGGCTACTGGTAAAGCTTTGATAGTTGCTCTTAAGGGTCAGTTAATTTTGAGGCTAGATGAAGAAGAACTAAAAATCAATATCTTCAAGGCATTAAAATTTCAGAATGAGTCAGACTCTTGTAAGCAGATTGATATGATTGATGGATTCAGATATGATAAGTTGTGACAAAGGCATTCAATTTCATCAGCCTCAAGAACCACTTGAGGCTTGCTTGGTGTACTCATAGAAATTTCCATCTGAACAAGATAAAGCAGAAGAATGTGATAGATACTTGGTAGCAATATCACCATTCTTCAAGGAATCACAATTGGAGCTGGTAAAGGTCTCACAAAACTTTTACCATATGTTCAACAAGCTCCAACACTTGAGCTCAAATAGTTGCCTACTCACCCGTGTTATACTTGTTTGGAGAAAAAGAATTCACTTCCAGTCATCATCTCAAACTCTATTATAGAAGAATGTTAACTATTAAGGGTACTTCGAGATCACAAGACAGCAATTGGGTGGACTATCTGTGACATAAAAATGATCAACCCTTCTCATTATAAGTCTTCAGTAGAGCATCAATGAACATTAAATTTGACTATACAAGAGGTGGTAAGAAATGATGTTTTGAAGCTATTGGATGTGGGAATCATATACCCCATATCTAATACAGTGGGTTAGTCCAGTACAGGTGATCCAAAAGACGGAGGAATCATGTTGGTTCCGAATGAAAATAACGAGCTCATCCCTACACACACAATTACGTGTTGGAGAGTTTGCACCGACTATCACAAACTCAATAATGCAATTTGGAATGACCATTTTTCCATTCTTTCATTGATTCGATATTGGAGAGGCTCGCATAGCATGCTTATTATGGTTTTCTAGATAGATATTTTGGATACAATCAGATTCGTATAGCACCAGATGATCAAGAGAAAATCACATTCACTTGCCCTTATAGAACATTTGCTTACAAGAAGATGCCTTTCGATTTATGTAACGCCATAACCAAATTTCAGCGGTGTATGATGTCTATCTTTTTAGACATGGTAGGGCACATTATTGAGGTGTTCATGGATGATTTTTCAATCTTTAGGACTTTATTCAAGGAATACTTAGATCATTTGGGGCTGGTATTGTAGCGTTGTGAGGATACGAACCTTGTGTTAGGACATCTGATATCAGTTATAGGTATTGAGATTGACATTGCAAAAATACAGGTTACCAACCTTTTCTTGGAACATGCCTATTTTTTATCGTCTCTTCATCAAAGATTTTTCAAAATTCACGAAGCCCCTATGAAACATGTTAGAAAAAAATGTTCATTTTCACTTTTTCTGTAGAGTGTTTAGTTACTTTCAACATTTTAAAAGAAAATTTGGTTCAGCTCCAGCACAGGTTGCTCCTAATTGGGATTTGCCTATTGAGCAGATGTGTGATGCAGAGTTAGGACAAGACAAGATCACAAAGGTAATTCACTACGCCAACAAGACTCTAGTTGAGGTTTAGTTGAACTATACTACGCCTTTAACAAATTTAGGCCACATTTGAGTGGGTCAAAGGTGATTATACACATAGATCACTCGGTGTTGAAATATTTGTTAAGCAAGAAAGACGCGAATCCAAGAGTACTTCTGTTGTAGGAGTTTAATTTCGAAATTTGAGATAAAAAGGGGAACGAGAATATGGTTGTAGATCACTATCTCACCTAGAATCACAAGAGTTAAACCCTATAGATTAGATTAAATAAATATTCCCACATGAGATTTTTTTCAAATTAGGACAATGCCATGGTATGCAAATTATGTGAATTATTCGGACAATTTCATTATTCCTCTGGAGTACTCGAGTCACGAGAAAAAGAAATTTTTTAGTGATCTCAAGCACTACTTTTGGGATCACTTTGTAGCCACTAAGACAGCAACAAAAGTTTTACAATCAGAATTTTATTGACCTATGCTGGTCGATGATGCTTATGCTTTGGTGAAGAGATGTGATCATTACCAGTATACTGAAAGTATCTCAAGGAGCCTGATTACGCCCAAAGAATAATGCAGTAGTTGTAGCATAGCTTTGGGGTGCCGATTCCACAGGAAGATGGTTGAAATGCTTAAGGAATCTGAAGAATGATTGTTCTTTTGAATGTGTAGTAAAATATATTACTTGAATAGAATTAAAATCAATGTTTGACATAGTGAAGCATCGAAATTCCCTCAATTAGATTAGATCAATCATATCAATACTTCATTCTTTTTACTCAATAAGAGATGTTTTACCTAACTCTTTAACCAAAAGATATAACGTTAAAAATCAATTTAATTCAATATTTTAGTTCAATTCTTCGATAAACAAAGCATGACTGAATCTATGAAAAGTTTAATAAAAGTTAAGCCAATCTCAAAATAAACTTATGAAAAGAATGTCTAAACCTATGATTTTTTAGCAAAGAAAGATCAAATTACAAGAATAACTGATGTAAAATTACCAAATCCAACAGGGTTCCTTCGTGGCTTCACCAAAATCTTTAGTTCCTCATGAGAAATTCTTGAGCTCCAAGGGATAAAAGATGTGTATGGAAGCATTCTTTATGTCATGGGATGTATTAGAGTTTTAATATGCATCCAAAATGTTGTTTCCTTAAATGTTTCAATCATACAAGGAAAGCAGAAAATCGCATAAAAAAACCAACTATGCGACCGCATAGTTCAGAGACATGCGGTCGCATAGAAAACTTGAATTGGGTACTGGATTTCTCTGAAGGAGCCTATGAGACCGTATAGGAATAATGCTATGCGACCGCATAACTTAGTGCATTTTTCATTTGTTACGTTTTGGTCCTCGAACTCAATTTCTCATTTTGTGAGCGCTTTTCCCACTTCTTCTTCTTCCAATACTTAATTTCTTAGCTCAATTTGACCTTGAAATCTTCACATCTTCATTTCCTCTTCCGGTTCATCTTTTGATTATTTGCATCTTGGTCCCTAAACTTTGCTTTTCCTTCATTTTGGTCATTTTTCCACTTGTTTCTCCTTATTTCCATTACATTCATCAAGTTGTCCTACAAAACATAAATTACATAGAATTAAGTTATATTTCAACATATTAATCAACAATTATTCATGTTTTGGTAGTAAATTAAGTGTGTAAAAACGCACTTATCAAACTCCCTCAAACTTGAACTATTGTTTGTTCTCAAACCAAACTGTAACCTAACTCTACATAAGACATGGTTTATCAATCTGCCGTATCTCAGGATTAGAATTTAGTAATCAAACAAATGAACAACTACAATAATGCAAAAATTAAATCAATTTCCAATTATTACATGTGTAACCTGACACGTGTGTGTGTGTGTGTGTGTGAAAACTCATGTCAACATATTATGACCACGATTGGCTCAAACCTAACCCATAGTAGTCAAATATATCATTACTTCACTCGAGAGATACACACCCTCCAAACTTATACTTTTCACTCAATTTTTCTAGTGTGCATCTTAGGTTTAACTTATTAAATTCTGTTATTTACCATCTCTTAGATTGAATAGATCTTATAATAACAAGTTCACACTTCAACAAGTCGAGATTCTCCTATATTTTTTTACAATTTTTAAGACTAAACTAGGTTACTTGCCTCTCATCAAAGGTATAGTTCTATCAACCGACCATCTGGGGCTTAATTGATGTAATTGTGTATTTTTTTCATTATTCATGTTTTCTCTATATATTTTTTTTCTTTTTTTTTTCCAAACATCTTCTCATTTGCTTTCTATATAACCAATGTAATGAGCTTTTATTCACTCAAATATTAGTTCAATGCCCCTTTTCTTTTAGACATTCAGTTTCTAAAACTAACCTTTAACTTAAAACTTTCATCTCGTCTTCATCTCATTGATTTTAGACAATCGACACAAGATAATTTTCATGCACGGAATCCATACTGATCTCAATGTTCTCATGTAACAGCTTAATCATCTCCAAACTAACCTATAGTATGGATTAATACTATAGAGGTTACTTGGGTTTACTTACTATGTTAAACTATTATCTACATAATGAACCGAATCACTAACTCAATAAGTGAAACATGAGTATTGTGCATAGAGAATGTCAGGTTTCACATAAACAAATTTTGACTAATCTAATACTGCACTATTTTCATTATTCACCGTTCATACCTATTCCAATATAGCAGTCAAACACACGCAAACTCACAAAACTATAACTATAATCTAATGCTAGAAGATAAAAATTGAAAATAAATTAATAAAAACTTCATATATATAATAATGAAATGCTAGATTGAAAAGCATGTAAAGAATATGACAAATGTAGGCAAAGAAAATGGGACTCAGAATACTTCCCTGATCAATATGGAGATGGTGGATGGAAATTGGAACTAGATCCACCATCAGCTGATGGTGGAGGGAGTCGTGTGAGTATCATCACATCATCTCGGACTATTGTGTGAGCTTGACCTACATGCTCTGAATGTTTAGAGATTGGTCACGAACCTCATTCTCGATGTTACCCAAGTAATCCCAAGTCTCGTTAACCCTAAGCTGAATCCCATCGACTCTGTCCACATAGTTATTTAGCTGTCCATTCAAGACCTCAACCTCCCGTCTCGTAGCCAAGGACTCCCTTAGAAGCGAAGTTCCTGGTGCTTAGCATGTCATTCCTTACAGTCTAGATATCCATGCCCATGGTGCCCATAGCCTGGTGAAGAATCTCAATATCCTGGCTAGAACAAGTCATGGTGGTGAACATCTGTCTTAGCAGCTGTGTGTCAACATCGAGTGGTACCGATGGTGGTGGTACCTTAGGAATCTTAGCATCCTCAGCCCCTATCCCTATACAGCCTGATGTTGTCTCAATCACTCTCTCTCCTGCTTCTCTCTATGTTTTTTCGTAGCTCGATCCTGAGCCTTCAAGGTAGAACGTTTAATGAAAGGGCTAGGTCTCTTGGAAAGCTCTCCGGATTGGATAGTGATGCCCACACTCTTGCAGATCCTACTGATCAGATTTGGAAAAATCAGCGAACAATGACGATCTTCCCAGACACCCTGAGAATGAATCTGATCATAAATAAAGGTGGCCAAGTCAATCTTCTATCCTCTAACTAAGTGATAGATAAAATAGGTCGTCAAATCATTAAATATAGTCCTATGTGAGATTGGTTCGATGTTATGGTAAATAAACTGTAATAGAATGGCTATGGACGGTGTAAGCTCAATCTAATACCATGCTGGCGTTTGTAACGGCCACACATCCTCATGCCCAAGTAGAACTTCCCCGACTGTATTCCACGGAAAATCGTTAGGAATAGGAACAATATTATCCCAAGTTAGCTAGTAATAGTCATGTATTACCTCGGGTGTAAATATGATCCATTTGTCCCTTACCCACGTTTGATGTAGATGCTCGAACCCCGGAGTGTCTATGTCACTATTGAAGTTTGCATAAAATTTACGAACCAGGCCCTCATATACTGGGTTAGGTCTTTCAACCACAGTTTTGTACCAAAGTCATGATCTCAAATTCGAGAAAATCTTCTAATCTGACTGGCCATTCTGGAAGTAGTGCCCAGTGGTTAATAACATTTGAGTATCGCGTGGTGGCTTCTTGATCCAAAAAATCTTTGCATTCCTCCTTCAGGTCCCTTTGTTCGTGCAATACCCAAAGTGGAGGTCACATTTTCCTTTCCTTTGCAGGTGCGCTTAGGAGGCATTCTGCAAACACAACAAGAATTAAAACATATAAGTTAACTGTGATGCATAAATGAATTCCATATTACTTGGAGATAATTTAAGAAGATGAGCATCAAATCCCTAAGCTTATGTCACAAGCTTGCGTGATACCTGAGTAATCGAAAATTTCATGTAATTTACCAAACAACGCAAAAAATGATATAAAGATACCATGCTTGACTAAGTGTGTTGTGAAATATGGGTATTATATATAAAAAATTCAAATTGAAGTTCACAAACCCATTATCAATTCAAACAATAAAAATTTTGTTTTTAAAATCATGTTCGACAAAGCAAGTTCGCCTCCGGACACCTTCGAGAAAAATCAAAATTTTCCTGAGCAATCTCCGGACATATGTACATTAGTCTTACACATGTTCAAATTTGAGGTCAAATGGACTTCGTTTGAATTAGAAAATGAAAAGACGAAGTAAGTGACGTGAAGTGAGTTTTGCAAGCCATGTCATGCCTATGTGTGACATTTTGAGTTTTGGTCTGGCCAAATGCATTAGTGAATGAAGTTCAACACAAAAATCAAGCCAAAACACATAGCAATCATGTTACATTGGAGATGAACCCTAATTCAACACCAATTTTTACACGTGCATTTTATCGAACACTTTGAAGGCATTATTTTTTTCATAAAATTTCCAAAGCAATGGAGTTAATCAAGCCTCAATTTTCTTTTTTAATTCAACTCAACAACTACAAATCCATCCCTACCTAATTCTCGTACTCCATCTTAAACATCCAATTTCATTCCCAAGGCAACCATAAAAAAACTTACATAGAATGAGGCAAAGAAAAATTGTACGACATACCTTTTCGTTGAAGGGAGATTGACGGAATGGAAGATGAGTACTAGGTATCACCGTGTCAATGTGTGACGATTGGGTGTGTCCATGTGTGTTGACAAAGAGTGCTTGAAGGAGAGGAAACGGGTGCATGTGTTATGTGGGTAGTATAGGGCTTGGGGTTTTTAAAACTAGTTTTGGGCTTTTTTAACTCTATACGACCACATAAAGTTAAGTGTTGCTTCCCACAGAGCAAAATGTCAGGGCCAAGTTAGGCCCTGATGCAATGGATGAGACTACATCCTGGTAGCTCTATGCGACAGCATAGACTACCAGGATGGGGTATTTGTGCTCGCATAAAAATTTTGCCACTTTCCACCATTTAAGACCTTCGAAGCCTAGATTTTCGTCTTTTACAAGTTTAAATAGATGTAATGAGTATATGCAACATGGACAATTTTTAAAACATACTCAACTCTTTAAAAACTCATTTTTGGTAAAGTTTCACTAAAAACTCGATTTTCACTCTACAATACAACCCGGCTTTCCAACGCCCCCAAAACTTGTCTGAACAGATTTTAAACCATAGCAATTCAAAGACTTAAAAAAAAATTTTTTTTAGAAACATTCTATGATGACTATGCAATTCACAACAAACTTAGCAGTGAACTCCCCCCCCCCCCCCCCCCCCC
>CAIGRN010017935.1:0-12359 GCA_903798345.1 Fraxinus anomala
GAATTAGCCCATTACTAAAAAAAAATATTTTGGGGATGGGGTTGAGCCCAGAAGTTCAGGGTGGGCCTGTGCCTACCCTGGTCCTCATTGGGCTCCGCCCCTGCCAACCACTCTCGGAGCGCTCGAGCGGAAATTTCAGTACATGCACCGCTCGCTGGCCGTGATATGGGCGGTCGACCGACTGCTCGCTAGCAGCGAGAGAGGCACTCGAGCGGTGGTGTCATCCAACATAATCTTGTTCGAGATTTTCAACAGATTTTGGAGTTCTATTCAACCTCAAACACTCCCTATTATGTATACCCAAAGTGGATTTCGTTTCTATGTGTGGTTGAACAATTATTCATTTCAGAGAACACGTTATTGAAGACCAATAACACAATTCAAATATCTTTTGATTCAACCACAAGATCCAAGCATCAATATTCCAAGATATCTTTTTTTTTTTTTCCTTGTCTTATTCCCAGATATCTTTTGCATTGTTGGTTGATCATTATTTCATATGAGAGAACATCATTTGAAGATCATAAACATATTTTATAAATATCTTGATTCAACCACAAGATCAAAGTACAAAAGATCCAAAGATCAAATACCAAAAACCATTATTTTCACCAATAAGATTTCAGTTCTGCAATTGGGAAGGGACAGCGGAGTTTTAGTTGTTCCAGAACGAGTTCATTCTTGGTGATCCCGTGGAGGGAGAAGAAGTTCAGAGTTGTTGGAAAGTGCAGATTGCACAATCGAAGACGTTTTTCATTGATTTAAAGGTTGGGTGGTTAGAGTCTACTAAGGTTTTGTTGTATCTGAATCAACTGTAAGTTATTTCTTCCAGGTGATCGTTTTGGCAAGGTTTGTCCAAATGTTTTTTTATCCATGTAAATAATTCTTCAAGGGTTTTTCTTCGTTACCAAATTTGGTATTATTTACTTTTATGCTTTTGATCTATATTGCATGATTGACACTTAGGGTTTAATTTGACATTAAATTTAATAATCTAAAAATAATAAATAAGCGACTTGTTACTTTTTATTGGTATATTGTTTTAATTCTGCATTTCACACCTATTTACCCCCTCTAGGAGTTAGTTGGATTGAACCTCGTTATTTCAATATCTTCCAGTGTCATAAGTTACTATCTGATCACTACATTTTTAGACTGTTTGATTATGCTTTCTGTTTTTAGTAATCATGCTTCCTTCCAAAATTTTCAGGAATTACTGTCCCATGGGTTCTACAGATGAGAAACGTAAGTTCCCATGAACTGTGAGTTAAAGCGTGCCATGTTTTCATATAGTATTTTTTTTTTTCACAATAACTTGCCATTCCCGCACGTGAAAAATATATCTCGGTTTTTATGACTGACAACTGGATACTGCATAAATCATGGATTTAACTTTGCGCTCAGCTGTGTATTTCAAATG
The DNA here is from genome assembly GCA_903798345.1 of Fraxinus anomala. Taxonomy (NCBI): domain Eukaryota; kingdom Viridiplantae; phylum Streptophyta; class Magnoliopsida; order Lamiales; family Oleaceae; genus Fraxinus; species Fraxinus anomala. The sequence continues at coordinate 1,421 of CAIGRN010017935.1, forward strand.
CTAAATTTGCAGGATGCTTCAAGTTGACTACATGCAATTCCAACACTGCAAGTCAAAATATCCACGCATATGGAGTTCTGCTTATCGTAAGTTGAACTCATATTATTAAAGATACAATCACTTGGCAGCATTTATTTTGGTTTTGATATTTGTCTCTTCTCTCTCTCTCTCTCTCTCCCTCCCCCCCTCCCCCCTCCCATTTTGGATTCTGTTCCTTTTTGCTGTCTTTTTGTGCGTTTTTCCACACTGGTTCGAGGTTTCTATGGATCATTTCAGGTTCATATTCAATATCAACCATTTGCCAATTGTTATTGCAGGCAGCATTAAGTACTCTTTTGCTCATTATTTATAACTGTTCTGATCAAATTATTACCACTCGGGAAAGAAGATATGCCAAATCTAGGGAAGCCGCTGCAAGAACAGTAAGGGAGAAGATACAAGCACGTGCAAGGTGGAGAGCTGCAAAAGATGCTGCTAAGAAGCATGTTGTTGAGTTACAGGCACAGTTTTCTGGCAAATTTTCTAAGACGACTCCTGCAAATTCTGAACAAGTTAAGATTTTGAATCAAACTGAAACTGAAACAGATGACTTCCATGCACCTTTGTCAACTGGCACTTCATTTACTGCACCGGGAGGAAATAAAACAGAGCATGCGCATCATACGCACATGATACATGAAATGGAAGATGACTCTAGTAGTTTTGAGGTTTTTGATTCAGAGTCTCGAAATAACAATATTAAAAAGAAAATCCCGAAAGAAAAACAAATTCATACTCATAGTCAGATTTTCAAGTATGCATATTCACAACTCGAGAAAGAGAAAGCTCAGCAGCAGCAGAACAAGAACCTTACCTTCTCGGGTGTAATTTCAATGGCTATGAATGACGACACCAGGAAAAGGCCTCTAATTGAGATTGCTTTTAGAGACCTAACTGTTTCTTTAAAAGGCAAAAATAAGAATCTTTTGAGGTCCGTAACTGGGAAGATACGTCCTGGCCGTATTACTGCTGTGATGGGCCCATCAGGAGCTGGAAAAACAACTTTTCTTTCTGCTTTGGCTGGGAAAGCAGTTGGATGCATGGTGACTGGCACGATTCTTGTGAATGGGAAGTCAGTATCTATCCACTCATACAGAAGAATTGTTGGTTTTGTCCCGCAAGATGATATTGTGCATGGAAATTTAACCGTGGAGGAGAATTTATGGTTTAGTGCAAGGTGCAGGTATGTGCTGTTTATTTCTACATTGGTTTTAGTTGCAGTTTTTGTGCACTCGCCCTACATTATTCGCGCTTCTGAATTGTAGCACAACATCAACCCCAGGCATCTTTGCCAAGCTTTATGTCTCATCACTTGCTATATGATTTCTGTGTCATTTTTTACTCATTTACTATTTTGTTAATTTATCTTGATAAAATAAAAAATAAAAAACTTGGACTGATGTTTTTGTCAAGCTCATCTTGGGAAGTCATCGTGTAGCTGCAGTGGGTTGGAGCAGAGGAAGGAAAATTAACACAATGTATTGAGTCCTCCTCTTTTGTGTGTGTGTGTGTGATATATATATATATATATATATATATATATACATATATATAGAGAGAGAGAGAGAGAGAGAGAGAGAAGTTTGTAATTTCTCATTTGATGTGAATTAATTCTTCCTCTCCCATGGACGTAGGCGAGTTTTCCAAACCATTTAAATTCATGATTTTCTTGTTTTTCTTTAGCGTGGTATTTGTTGTGTGTTTTGGTGATTTCTTCTTAACAATCTTGCTGCTTGCCGAACCTTTGACACAGTTTTCAAAGTCAGTTATATTGGTCTCTGCTAATCTTCGGGGTGGTATCTTTCCTTGATTATGTGAGATTCTGAGTATTCTATGGTTGCATTTCACTTCAATTGCTAATTCTTGGTCACTGTTATTCAGGGCAATTCAGACCCTTCTTGATAATTTGAAACAGACTTTTCAAGTAGATACATACTATTCAATGGATGAAACTGAGAGTATCTCTAATCTCATTACATTACATTAGACATATGCATAGTCAGTCTTCATTTGCAGAAGAAAGTATTCTGAAACACTTCAATCCGTGCAATTATCCTGTGACCGTATACTTGAGATATCCAATCTCCAAAAGGGAAGTTTGATAAGCTTATAGAGGTTTTGCATGAAGTGCACTAGGTGATGCTGTTAACCTAGCTTTCGAAAGTTTCTGACCGATTTTATGGGACCCCGGACTTGTTCCGTGTGGACTTGATGTCAGGTTGAAACTTGACTAATAAATAATGGGCAGATGCAACTGTTGGAACTTTTCGGATTGTGATTCTGAACAAAGTTCAGGTCACGCTTTGTGGGCCTGGCAGTTGCTCTTGCATCTATTGAACCTTTCAGACTGGTTATGACTAGTAGGCTGGAAACTTTTTTGACCTGTTCTCTCAAGCCAAAAAGGATTTTGGAGAAGACATGGTTGTAACAAAACTTCAGCATATTGTTAAGAAAGACAGTCTATTGCGAATAATATTTTCCAATAAACATGATAATAATAAAATTCATATATTGCACAATTTTGGGAGGAAAACTTGTCCTGGAGTTATATGTAATTTGGACTTTAGTAATGATTGATATCTTCAATACAGATAATAAAGCAATCGTGTAATGGATGTTGTGTCGTCGTTCCCATTGACAAGGCTAACAAGGTCAATTGAATATTATTCGTCAGATCATATTCTTCACTTCATCTATTACACGTTGTCATCATGTTCCTATCCTTGATCTGTGCGCTACTTTTACGTTTTTTATGGAGGATGAAATTATTCATTATAGAATTTTGTTTTAACTATTTACCTTTTCAAAATTGAAGACTATCTGCAGATTTACCGAAGGCAGACAAGGTTCTTATTGTTGAACGAATCATAGATTCCTTGGGGTTACAATCAGTGCGGGGTTCCTTAGTTGGAACAGTGGAGAAAAGAGGAATCTCTGGAGGTCAAAGGAAACGAGTAAATGTTGGCGTGGAGTTGGTAATGGAACCATCAGTACTGTTCTTAGACGAACCTACATCTGGGTTGGACAGCTCATCTTCACAGCTACTTCTCAGAGCACTTCGACGGGAAGCACTGGAGGGGGTAAATATCTGTATGGTTGTCCACCAACCAAGGTAATAATAACAAGGGAGAAATTTCATCATTGATTCACAACCTGTTATCCAAGTTGCAAGTTGGTCCAGCAGCCTATAAGGAGCAAGTTAGTATCCAACCTATTAATATAGTTGTACAACCAGTCCTCAATGACTGAAACCGGAAAGGACAATGCTACATGTACATAAAGGTTGACACATTAGTTTATACCCATGTGAGTTGGTAGATTTTGGTATATCGATCTTGACAACACCTTTTCTAATCAACTGTCAGATTTTTGACATGTAGGGGTGTCAATCAAGGTGTATATTTTGTGTGTACAAGTAGTTTAATCCAACCGGAAATTCCATTAAATCGTCACGTGGTCTTGATATGACCAACTGTAGGAAGGCAAAACTGCCATGGAAAAAATCTAAAAGCTTTATCCTTCATAAAATCAGTTATGCAAGGCAACTTGATTTATTGATATTTGGACGATTACTGTTGTTTGGGACTGGTTGCGAAACTATATAGGAAGTGTGGGGACCAACAATTATGCAATTTTCCCTTATAACAAACAGAAATTAATCTTACAGAGCTTAATTGGATTAACATGACCTTGTTCACTTTTGAGGTTAAATTTTTAACTACTTGACAGAGGTACATTTCAAATCGTAGCACATGGACCTATCAATTTGTTCTGCAAAAAGAAACAGCCGATACGAAATGCAAGCTGCTTCTATTTTCCTAGACGAGAAGCCTTTTGTGTCTATACTTTCTCAGGTTAACTTACTGTTCACTCTCTTTGCAGCTACACATTGTTCCAGATGTTTGATGATTTGGTACTTCTAGCAAAAGGAGGCCTTACTGTCTATAATGGGCCAGTGAGAAAAGTTGAAGAATATTTCACAGGTCTTGGCATCAATGTCCCAGATCGTGTTAATCCTCCAGATTACTTTATTGACATTTTGGAGGGGATGATTAAAACAAGTTCAAGCTCGAGCGTGAGTTATAGGGAACTTCCTGTTAGATGGATGCTTCATAATGGTTATCCTATACCCCTGGATATGAGGAATAATATGGCTGAACTTCCAATATCCCCAGCAAAGATAAATCTAGGAGATGATACACACTTTCCTGGTTCTGTTACTGAGGAACAATCTTTTGCCGGGGAAGTATGGCAAGATATGAAATGCAATGTGGAGAGGAAGCGCGATATGATACGACACAACTTTTTGAGATCAACCGACTTGTCCAACCGGAGAACCCCAAATACCATCCTACAATATAAGTACTTCCTTGGGAGGTACATAATTAAACTTCTCTTTTTGATCTGAAAGTTTTCTTCCTATCTAACTTGGTTCCTATATCATGATTTCTCGATAGCCCCGAGTCGTTTTGTGCAGCCAAAACAGAAGGCGGATTAATTAAGCCCCTGTTTGAAACTCAAATTCTATTTCTTATTTTTCATTTCAACCACACATTCTATCAATAAAATAATATTACACATAAACCCAAAAATTCTCCTTACTTTTTAACCACACAATCTTCCATCAATCACTATTCCAAAAATTTTTTTATACCCAAAATGGGTGTCAAACAGGGGCTAAATATGAGTTCAGCCATCTTACCTCCTAGGTTGTGGGTTCAAATGCGAGTGTGAATTCGTGTGACAATGGCTACTATTTCTTAGTTGCCCTTGTTTGGTGTGCACTGAGTCCCAAAAAAGAGACTTGTCTGTTATACAATAAGAAATTGGTGGCACTGCTAGTCACAGGATTCTTAACTTTGTTGCTATAAATATCTTTAATAAATTTTTCTAACGATTTCTTATAAATTGAATCTTTGGTACTCAAAATGTAGGAAATATGTCAGTTTATCCATAACGCGGGAAAAATTATTGCATCTATTTTGTACCATTTTGGTAGGATGGCACAGTGGTAAGGCCCCCGTCTGCAAATCCTTTTTCCCCAGTTCCTGGATTATGAGTTCCATAGTGGAACTCGGACCTAACCATTAAGTATGAAGCAAAATCATATCTAGTTTATTTAATCAATTAGTTAACACGTTGTTTAACTGCATTCTCAACCAAGTAATCTCTTTCGAGTTCACAAAACAACTCAGTGATTTTTGGTTGGTTATTTTATCATTCAATAAGATTCCTTTCTGATCTTCTCTGTGCCTCAGGGTGGGTAAACAACGATTACGTGAAGCTAGAGTGCAAGTAATAGATTATCTTATTCTTTTACTTGCTGGAGGGAGCTTGGGATCACTTACCAAAGCGAGTGATGCAACCTTTGGTTATGCTGCTTACACGTATACAATTATTGCTGTCTGTAAGTTCATAAAACTTTCAAATTCCTTATTTAAGAAATTCCCATTTGTGTTAAATTATTTAATTTCTTTGTGAATCCTTATCATAAGCAAGCTAGAAGAATGTTGCATACTGACTTAAATAGCTCATTAAGACACGACTTATTTTTTATATACCTTTTCCTTTTCCTTAATTAGTTTTATATATTTTTCTCTATAGTTCTTCTGTCTCGTATGACAGATAGAGGGAATTGTTCTGATTCATTCCTATTCCACTCTTTGCTCCCCTCTCTCTCTCTCTCTCACACACACACACGCGCGCGCGCATGTTTCTTGTTTTAATCCTGTCATATTTCTTTCTCCAATTTCAGCTCTGTTGTGCAAGATTGCAGCTTTAAGGTCATTTTCTCTTGACAAGTTACAATATTGGAGAGAGAGTGCTTCTGGCATTAGCAGTCTGGCACATTTTGTTTCCAAGGACACAATTGACCACTTCAATACAGTGATAAAGCCCGTGGTGTATTTGTCGATGTTTTATTTCTTCAGCAACCCAAGATCTTCCTTTGCAGCTAATTATGTCGTCTTGCTCTGTCTCGTATATTGTGTAACCGGTGTAGCTTATGTTTTGGCCATCTTTCTTGATCCAGGTCCATCCCAGCTGGTAATTAATTCTCCTTTCTAATAGCTACTATCGGTTTGAGCTCCTGTAAGTATGATGTATCTGACTGTCTACTTTCATTTTGTGCAGTGCTCGGTACTACTACCTGTGGTTTTGACTCTCATTGCGACTCAGATAGCATTTGTTATTGCAAATGCAGAGAGGTAAGTTCCTAGAGCGTCTCTTGCACACGCATTCACTCTTGTAGGAGGTTCTTGTGATTCATACTTGCGTTATCGTATTATAAACATGGGAACATCTACAAGGTTTAAAAATGCTGTTAGACACCGAACTTAGTGTCATTTCACTTTGTTCCTGGAACTTCCAAAAAAAAAAAAAAATTCACTTTAGACACTACGTCTACCTCTATCCTTTTGAAGTAACAGAATTGCTGACTTGTAAGATGGAAATAGAAAATGCACATTAATGCACTAGTTTTGGTGTTGGCATTGGCAAAAACACTTATACCTCTACAAATATAATATATTTAACAACATAATTTTAAAAGAATTAAGAGTTTTATGGCAATCTGTACAAGTAAACCAAATGCATTAACAGACCTTTAAAGCCATGTCATTATTATACAAGTCGAGACTGTTATTTTCTATAGATGGGGTACACAAACTGAAATAAAAATGAAAGTTAGTGACTAATTCAAAATAGAAAAAAAACAAAAAAAAGTTCCCGTGACCAAAGTAAAACCGCATCTATAGCTTGAAAAACAGACCTGCATCTTCTCATTATTGGATAAGTTTGGATACTGGTGCATGTGTACCTGTTGTGCTAGGAAATATCTTAAGCTCGTGGTGCACCAACATAACATTGAAATTGAAATCCGGGACTCAAATCTATTACAATCGACCTTGATTTTGCAAGACTACATGAAAAAGAAATAAGGATGGAATTTCACTTTGTCCCAGATCACCTTCCAAACTTACCGAAAGTAATCTCTGTTTATTCGAACATAGATCACGTGCCTAAGATTCGCATGCATATTTCTGTGCTCAAGTTCTTCCCTTGCGAGCATGGGAAGAAATAAAATCTTATTGTATGTTTGGTAGAGTGGATTAGATAGCAGTAAGTAGTATTAAGGAAGAAAAAGAAGAAAAATCTTGTTGATAGTAGTCTTGTTGTATCCGATTGTACTCCATAAATTTAGTGAACTTTACAAAGATTATTTTTTAATCTTCGTTTATAAATAACTTAAAATCAATGTCAATTTGGATTGTTGATGTTGGACAACCCGATTTACTGATTAGATTTTTTGTTTCAGGTACTATGGCGTGTGGCTCATTACGCGTTGTGGTGCACTCCAGAAATACGGGTATAATGTACACGATTGGGGGCTTCGTATAGCTCTGCTAATCCTTTCTGGTGTAGGTTGCCGTGCTATAGCTTTCATTGGTATGGTTACTTTCCAAAAGAAGTGAGTTCAACATATGTTTAGCTTGCATTCGACTTTTTGATGCATGAAGCACATTAGTTTTGAGAGGCCTGCAGTATGATGTACATTACTTGAGAAGGAATGATTCTTATAGGTTTGCCGGTGAGTTTGTATTAGATGACACAAAAAATTACACATTTTCGACATGTTAGATTGGGAGGTGGTGGATAGGATTTAAAAAAAAGGAGAAGAAAGTTGACTTGTATTATACTAGACATTTGTCCAATGTTGTCCAGAATTGTTTACCTAACATACGAGACAAATGTTGTCCAGAATTGTGAATGAAACATACTAGACCAGCTCCCCTCCATCCTCAAGAGATGCGTAACTTCTGAATTCTTTATGTATATAATCAAATTGCTTTTACCTCAATTGTCGATTTTCTCGGATGAACAAGCTGACAAGTCTATCTCTTTGAGGAAAAAAAACACAATCATTGCCTTTAATGCGTGTTTTTGTGTCATATACTCATGATATATATTTGATACATAATATTGATAATAGTAAATACTACCTAATGTTTCATAGAAAACACGTTATTAATATTTTGGGTAATTGGTTCAGTACTTGATGTTTAACTGTTTTGTGTAACACTTCCCTAACCTTCATTATGGCACAAAACCCTTCTAAATTAGTCGAACTTTGTACAAATACAACATATTCGTACTTTTTCTCTATAAACCTTATAAAATGACGAATTTACCTTCCTATTTAAAAAATAAAAAGAAAAGAAGAAAAAAATAAAGTAATAATTATGATCGTGGTCTCAAATGGCAACAAGCAACCACTTCTTTATCTTTATTCAGCTCCCTGTATTGGTTATGTTCTTTATTTCTCGTCAAAAAAAAAAGTTGGCTTGACGAGCGCAGATGAGGAGCAAGGCCTGGTTCTCCGGGCACTACGGTAGGGCATTCCTGCAGATATTTCTCTTTCTAACCAAACAATTACTAGTACACCTAGTGTGATTCCTAATACAAGAGTTTAAAAAAAGTACAAAGAAATCCCAATTAAACAATTTAAAAAAAAAAAATCTCAACCACCACCAGCACCATCCAATTACCTCCCTATATCCTTTCTGACGCTTGCAGGTGCAGATTGTCGGGCTCTNCAATTAAACAATTTAAAAAAAAAAAATCTCAACCACCACCAGCACCATCCAATTACCTCCCTATATCCTTTCTGACGCTTGCAGGTGCAGATTGTCGGGCTCTAGCAGTCTTTGGTATGTTGACTTTACAAAAGAAGTGAATTCAACCTTCATTCTATTGGCACTTCGTTTCACTGTGCAAAAGCATAATCTTCTAACATTGCTTAACATGGAATGCTGACTTAACATGGAATGCTGATCAGATTCTCAGCCAATGTACGGTAATGACTTGAGTTAGTTAATTATACTAAACAGATTGTTTTGTTCCTGGGATCTAATTGAGCCCTCATTCAAATCAATGTATTTTTCTGTAAATTGATATCGATTCTTTTTGTACGAAAAACAAAGGGAAAGTAAGTACAATCTCTTTGTTTTTTTGAATAACAATACAATATTCAATAGTTTATAAAAATATTTCGATGATTACTGAAGTTCATAATACCGTTCTGAGGACGAGACTATGAGCAGCTCTTGCAGCGTTACAAGATTGAAATATAACCCATTAGGGCAAATTGCTACATTCCACATTTTTAAATTTCAAACTGCTTAAAACTCAAGATTCTTCTTACCTGCAAGATCCTCGAGAATTAGATTTAAAGTATCAATGGATCCCTTCTTCATTTCCTCCCCACGAGCAGCCAAAAACTCCTCAGCGCTACCAGGTTCTCCGAACCACCCCAACCGATCAGCGATCAAGTGCAGATTATTACATCCATCACATCTAGCCACCACTATGCCTTTATCATATGATTCACAACAAACTGTCTTCACAGATCTCATATCACAAACTTCGCACGCAAAAATCATGGCAAGAACGTGTCTTTCAGATACTTTCGAGTCAGATTTCACACTGTGTTTAGCTGCGTTCTCATCATTGATTGAACTCGCGACAAGTTTAATTTCATCCAAATTGTTCTTCGAGCTGGAACTTTCATGTCCTTCCGGATCAACAGTTGGCCTACTGACTTCTGCGCGTCTGAAATCTTCTAGTAAAATTTTCATCGCTATGGGAGAATGAGTTTGCGGAGAGAAGACAATCCCTGCAGAGTTCTGCAGCAAATCACAAAAGGAAAGAAGAAAAAAGAATGAGCACGATTAATTACCTATATGGTGTTTTGCATATGGAAAAATAGGGAAATTAGCATCCCATTGCATTTGGAAAAGAAATTAGCAACTAGCATCCCGTCCCGTCCCCCATCTTTATTACTTTGTTTACCCCCTATTATTTTCACTACTAGAACTGATAAGCCATAATAAAATTTCACATCCTCACGAGCAACTATGATTTCTCTCATTCCCTGACAGGCAGAGGCAGAGGCAGAGGCAGGAAGTTTTAAAACTCAAGGTAATATCACAAGAAAACCTAAATAGACCACCTGAAAGTTCTCTTTGTAGTTCTTTCTACAACAACAATGTACTGTTTTTATGCATTCTCTTGCAAATGCAATCTATTTTTATAATGAAGATAAGAAATTTATATCTCATATAGCGATGTTTCTGCCCTAATATTGTTCAAATTATAATAGGCTTATTCTCTATACTCCATTTCAACGATTTTTTGCTCCTTTTCTCGACAGAAAAATAATAACAACAGAACTTTATGATGAAAAGTAGACATTTTTTTTCCGAAGAAAAGACAGAGAGAATTGAAAACCTAATAACACAAACATGGTACTACTTGGAGCAACACATTTTCAATATCAACAACCAAAATTATTGCAGCGAAAGATTAACAGACCTTGGAAAATACACAGGAAAAATGTCGGGAAGACGAAAACCCTCCCTTCAACCTATCTTTAACAGGTATCCTGAAACTTCAGAGCTCGTGGCTTTAAAGAGTGGGCCAAGCTTTGCAACGAGGCCCTCGTTGACCCGGCTACAAAGACTGAATGAGTGGGAGTTCAATGAGAAAATCCTATACAGAAACATTGTGCATAATTGTTTCTTACTATCATCGGCCAAAGGTCGCAGTGTCTGAATTAATGGAAACTATGAAATGGTTCGGGCAGTACAACGAAGACAAGGTGGTTTAGAGTAAGATTGATTTTGTCAACAAAGAAACCCAGAGGGTGCAACTGCTCCAAGACATTCCTAAATGGCTCAATCACTGCCAACAGTAACTTAACATACATATATCCAGATAGAAGAAGACAACCAATATATTGCTCAAATGAAAATATGGTTACAAAATAATAAGCTCCACTGCTTATCCACTGTTTTGTAAGTGTTTATAAAGAAGAGAAAAACTAAGGTGCCGTTCTCTTTGC
>CAIGRN010017959.1:0-23410 GCA_903798345.1 Fraxinus anomala
CGAAGCAGTCGTCGGAGTTGGAACAATTGTCGAAATCGGAGCAGTCGTCGAAATAAATCGATGGCTGAACGGTCACCAAATATTTACCGACATCGGAGCAGTCGCCGGAACGGTCGCCGGAATCGGAGCAGTCGTCGGAACGGTCACCTGACGGTCGTCGGAGCGACAGAGGTGATGGAGGTGGAACGAGTTAATTATAAATATATAAAAAGATATATATGTCAAATATCTAATTTTTGAAATTTAAAAGTTGGATTCATGAATTTTTCCCTTTTATATTTTCTTTAGTTGGGCTTTAAAAAAAACAATCGGCCCATTACGAAATGTAAAGAAAACAAAATTTAATAACATGTTATCCCATAGACCATATCAATTATCAGATTCATACGATTCATCTCACATTTTCAAAAAAAAATTAAATAAAATATAGAGCCAAAGTCCCAAAACCTATCTTCTAAGTTCTACCTCATAGCTCGCTCTCCTGCAGCCGCACACAGTCCCAACTCACGCCGTCACATGGCATGTCGGCCTTGCCCAGAATCCCGAGACTTGTACGAGAAATTGCCACTTACAAGAACATAGACATATGGTATTTTGGGGGTTCTCCTTCAATTGTGAATCTCCAGTTTGCACATAAGCCCTAAGACAATGTAAACAGACCCTTAAGCCCAACATGATAGAGATCCATTCTGCTCAGGAAATTGTTGATTCTTTGCTAAATGGTGGTGATAGATTGGTTATAATTGATTTTTATTCTTTTGGTTGTGGAGATTGGAAAGCATTGCTTCCCAACTTCAAGGTACATTGATAATAACTATGTTTTTTTTTGTCAATAAATTTTAAATAGTTTGATCTTAATTTTAGAACTTGAAGTTAAAGTGATATTTTATATATATTGATCATTTGATTGGAGATTTATTATGTGAATTGTGATGATTTATGATTTATGAAGATTGTGAAATTTGTGAATTCGTGGGAAACTTAAAATGATGGACGAGTAATTTGAATTAATAATTTAACAATTAATAGTTAATATAGTATAAAAAATTATAAGGTTGGCTCATTTGCATCTTTGGTTACTTGGGATAATTGGATTTAACAACCCCATTAGTATCAGAAATATTAATAAACAACCGTACTATTACAACCGTTGACGAACAATGATCAACTACCGCTTTAGCTGACATTCACTCCTGGATCCACCACTGTAAGGGACGGGATAATTCGGGGAAAGACATTACCGTTTTGTCCCATTGAGAATTTCTTGATCATCCCCACCACGAATCTTTGACGGCTTTGGTGGGAATATCCACTTTTTATCAATTTATGATGTTTTTGTGGTAGTCGGTTACTTGGATCAAGTCAACTGTGTCAAAATCGAACAAATAATGACTGTCTTTCATATAGAATCGAGTCTTTGAACAATTTGAGTCAATTGATTTCGGGTCAAATTCTAATATTTAGGTTGGTCAAATCGTCACTTATATATTCAAGCCGAAATTAGCTTCTATTTATTTGTTTTAGATTAATTTTCTTAAAGATTGTATTTGATTGGAAGACTATGTTAGGGTTTTTATTTTCCTTCATAAAATATGGTACATATTGAAATTATTATGATCCACCTAGATGTCAAGTCAAATTTTATTATCAAAATATTTATAGAATAAAGCTTTTTGTACATTAATTGGTTGACATGGAGTTTGACACTCCATGTATTTTCAAATGCAAATGGGGGAGAGTGTGTTTTATTTTAAAACTGTCCACTCATGTCACGACAAGTGGTACAATGTCAAATTTGATGCCAAATGAAGTGTACACGTAGCATGATTGTTATTTTTATAGTCAAAACTTTGATACAATTTTTAGTAAAAAAAAATGAAAAATGAGGAAATATATTTGTTTCTAAATTAGGATTAGGAGCATTTGGTTTTTTTATATCCGTGTTTAAAATAGTTGGATCAAAATTTATTTCGAATCCATCAAAAATATTTTTTAGACATCTAATCAAGTTTGCCAAGTGAATCTCCCATCTAAATCAATTTCGTGTATAAATTGTTTTTACTTAATATAAATTGAGATACCTTTATCGCTTAAAAGTATGTTGGTATTTAAGGTTAACAATAATTAGATCCCTCCATGTTTTTATATTGCATTGTATTCTCTTTAAAAAGTAATAATCTTCAAATGAAATATAATATTCTCACTTCAAGAATTATTCATGATCCTTCTACGGATTAAAATTCACCCTCGAAAACCCTTATTCATACCAGCAAAATGCTAATCCGACTCTATAAGTCTAGCCGTCAATTGTACAAGGTCATTACACGAGGCATCTAATTACTATCAATAGAACCTCATACAAGCTCATGTAAATATGTCGAATATTACTTACAAAATACACACGCATACATTCTTCTATCATTTCTCTAGCCATAATTTTAAAACCTGCCCCTGCAAATGTTACACATGACAAGATGTCCTTAAATTATTCTCTCCTCTATACAGCTTAATAGTTTAAACAATACATATTCTATATTTTATGATAGATAGTACTGTCTTCTAAAACTGCAACATCCTCAAACACTTGCTGGACTAAATTTATTAAGTTTCGAAATCTGAGATTGAGAGTTGGCTCATTCTATTTCTAGGTACATTTCCTGGATGCCTAAGTCCCAGAGTGAGAGACACATCTCCTGCCAGAGTACTCCCAAGCCTAACAAGCCCCGCGTTGACACCTTCATTAGTCGATATTCCCAAATCATGCACTCCGGCTGCCTCAGCCTCTTTCGTCATAAAACACCTGTACACGGCTGGCGTCAGGTCAGCACACGTGGTGGATATGGATGCAGCATAGGGGGAGGAGGTGCCACCTTGGACACTGAGTTGGTTTCCCAAGGTGCGCTGCCTATAATTGATGATGTTTTGTGAAGGGTCCTTTTCTGATGCATTCATTTCTGATATTTTGCTTGTTGCTAGTGGTGTGGTAGCAGTGTTGAGCGTTGTAGTTTGTGCAGTGGTCACAGCAATATTTTGGCTATGGGTTTCTGAATTTGGTTCATTAATATTGTCTTGTGTTGCCGCAGCTGCCTCTTGTTCTTCTTGGAACTCCCGTTGATACATTTCTTCCACCATAGGCTTCCACAGCCTAACCCTAGCATTTATGAACCAATTTGATACCTGGAAAAAGTGAATTTATGATGTTTGGAGAAAGTTAGTGCAGTGGATACATGGATCATAAATGTACCTGTATTATTTGTGCACATGCTAAACCCTTTGTCCTTTCTTAGTGGGATTTTTTTTTTTTAACCATTGCACGAAGTATTAGATGAGAATAGATGATATAAAAAAATAAAATTATAATTTTTTGTTTTATTTATGTCTAGTTTAGGGATCAATAAGATGTGTAGGTATAATGTGTGTCCAATTGACTTGGTCAATGATATCTGAAATGCACAAACAATGATGTGCATCGATGCTCATCTTATGCTAAACATATAAGTGACATGTCATATCACTTCATTCATGGATAAAAATTTATGATGGGTCTCAATGTTTAGTATAAGATGGATACCGTGCACATTAGTTTGGTATAGATTAAAATATAGATTTTAATTTAAATCAAAATTAGCAATTAATTTTAACAACATATTTTATGGGTTCTACAACTTTTTAATCACACATTTTATTAACTTCTATCAAAGCCCATGTTTGGTACTAATTAAAATCTAGATTTTAATTTTAATTTATGTCAAAATCAACAATTAATTTTAATCATATATTTTATGAGATCTACAACTTTTCAATAACACATTGTATCAATTTTTATCAAAATTTACTAAAAAATTGATTTTACTTTTCACCAAATAGAGAGATAATCCCCACCAAATAGAGGCATAATTACAAGGGAATTTGTTATTAAACCCGGTCAAAAACTTAGAAATGCAAATTACAACTTCATAGTAATATATATAGTCACTACTTTGAAATGCAAATTACAACTTTGAAATGTATTTTATAATGTGATGTGATGAAAAATATATGGTTAAAAAATTAGAATTTTTTTTGGATTTACGTGTAATATTATTTTATTGAAGAATATGTGGTTGAAAATGAATTTTTAAAGAATGAATTTTAAGAAAAATATGGATCAAACATGGTTCTAGTCAACCATGTAAAACTCCGAAAATCATGCAAATTTGTATAACAATGCAAAATAATAATAAATAAATAAATATATGAATAAAAAAGTATTTTTGACTTTATATGAATACGATGAAATCACTAGAATGAAATCACCGGTGAAGTGTTCAAATAATAGGAAAACATGTAATTTCAATTTTTTTTTTCCTATTCTCCTAGAAATATTTTTAAGTCATACTAGCATAATCAGACAGATAAATATATCGATATACATTTAAACTCATAAATAATTTTATGAAGTTCTGAGAATAGTTCAAATGTAATTGTTAACAAATGTAAAAATTCTATCACCCTCGTGATAATTTCGCACTAAAGTCACACGTGGTCACAAAAAATACTTCGTATCTTATAAAATAACATGTTTGTACTAAAGTAAGAGCCTGCTGAATCATTTTTGTACTAATGAAAGGATCTTCCGATCGATCATGTTGTCCAATTTTAAGTACTTAAAAGGATTATAATAGTTTATCACAATACTTATCATATATTTATCACTATATTGATAAAATGCAGGCTATTTTATAGATTGTCTAATCTTAATTATCACTATACCCAAAAACTGCAACTAATTTTATGGAGGGTCTAATCTTCGGAAAAGATTGATCGATTAAATTTCTTTATTTTCTTTCTCAGGCAAAATATATTTGTCAATTACTTTTACTCCACTTACCCCGACTCTACATTTTTCCTTACTTTTCACAATTGTAAGAGGTTCATTTATTTTCTTTCCTATCCATGTCTATCAAAAGGGAATGTCGAGACTTTTCAAAATAAGTTCACTCGAACATAAATGTTAGAGCCCAAAGATGTTCGATATATTGAAGAACATTTTTTTTTTTATGTAGGATAGTAAATTATTATGCATACTTTGTTGATTAATTAGTGAAATAAACACTTAAATCTCCAGTAATTCGTTTCTCAACCTAAGCATGCACCTACATTAGAAATTTCAATATCCTCCAAATTATTAGCAAAAAATGAAGTCACACAAGGAATACTTAATTAAAAGCCTCTAAAAGCATTTCCTAATCCCTCTGGGAAAAAAGGTTATTATTCCCCAGGAAAGTGAAATTAAAAAAAAAAAATTGAAAGTCGAAAGTTCGTTGTGTAGCAAAGGTATTTTGAGTTTTCCCTTTCAAGAGATATGACGTATCAATTTTGATATGAAAAGATGCAATGAGTACCTGATTTTTGGATAAACCAGTCTTCCTAGACAACAAAAGCTTGTCTGCTTCACTTGGATACCTGAAACCAAAACAGATTAAAATCCCATATCATTACATTAATAAAATTCTTGCATGGGAGTGATAAACAGCCCAACAGCCACAAACAGAATAGGATTTATGTTTGATACCACAAATAATTAAGTGGTTCTGCCAGAAATGTACGAATTTATAATGTGTGTATATGTTTGTAGAATAATGATACTTGTACGTAAGCGGTTACATAATGATTTACATACAGATGAGTAGTCAAAAAGAAAATTGGGAGTTTTTTTTTTTTATTTGGTCGAAGAAATTTTTACCCAATCACATTTCACATTATGTTTATGTAAACCATTATGTAACATATTATGTACATATAACATAACCGATGTTTGTTAGTTAGCATGTATATTCTTTAGCTTAAATTATTAAAATGGGAAAAATTATCTCATCAAATGAAGGATATGTTCAAAAAATTTCATAAATATGTTTCGTAATATGTTGAAAAAGCGCGTCTAAAAGTTTAAGTGGTTACGGACACGGAAAACTTAAAATTTTTTAACAAGAAAATGTATGAGAGAGAGAGAGAGAGAGTACGGATGGAGAAAATGCTCGAAAAGCCAGGCTCTCAAAATGTTAATAGAACGTTCAGGCAATCCTCTCTGGGGCCTCCAGGCTTCAGGATCCAGCAATCCCATGTGATGAAGGGCTTTTTGCTGTCTAAACTTTTGTTCAAGCAGCTTAAGCTTTGGTGTCTCTCCCTTTGTCAACCCAGTGCTAATTGTAACATCATTTTCCCCAAGAATCTCACAAATCTGCTTAAGCTGTGCAATTATTGCATCCTTTGTGCCCCGGAAATGCCGAGACATTGCCTTCTGGGCTAGCTCAGTGTATGGCATTGCTGCCCCATTTCCAATTACCAATTCAAAAGAATTCACCATTGCCTGCATCTGTTCGCAGTATCGTGTGTATCTTCCATCTATCTGTTCCCACAAATAAACAAAAGTAAATCATATCAGTTGACCAACACAACACATTGTCCATAAGTTTAAGCTATATATAGGCTAAACACGCTCCTGTCATGTGCATAATTTTTATTAACGAGGGGCAATGAGAATTGAACCCAAGACTTGTGCCTACATACTATGATATTAAGACTATAGTCTAAAAAGCTCAACACTTGTTACATTGGCAAATAGCATATTTACCAACTCATAGTATGCAAAAGGTCTAATGATTATGTTCAAGGAACATGACCAGCACAAAGGCAAGCTTTTAATTAAGAACATTAATTTCTGCTATGTACTATACTTTTCCGGCAAAGGAAGGTAGAAATAAAGTTGAGACTGTACTACTTTATCATGCACTAATTTATTAACATATAAGTTCTTTAAAGCAAACATTAGGAATCTACGAAGAGGAAATGCGAAAAGATGTAATTATTAATTGTTCTTGAACATAATGCAGGTGAAGGATGATTTCTTTAAGTTTCCAAATAGTACTTCTAGTACAGTAGTTTTATGCTGTCCATTTCTTCCTTTAACCAAAGCCTGCCAGTATAAATTCTTTATAAATGAAGTATTTGATGTCTTCTAGCTTCCAATGATTCACCACCATGAATTATTTAAAACAATTCAAGATTAAAGGAGGTTTAAAAGATAATGGTCCCCAAGTTAAGCAGAAGGGAAATAATTTTTCTTAAGCAGAAGAATTTGTTAATTAAGGATGTTCTTACTACCTCTACGGGAGGCATGTCGTTCTACAAACGACATGTACCCTTATCAGAAGCTTGTCAGCATAAACATGCCTGGGAATAATTAATGACCATATTATACTAAATAGTCGGTAAAGAAATGATAAATTTTGTTCTCAGTTTGGTGGGATATTCATGTCATTAGCTGGCTTCATATTGATTTCAAGAAAACAAACAGATCGAAATTTAAATATAATTCTTATAGAGCATGTTTGTCAAGGTGAATTCGACTGTATTAATAAAAAAGGATGCACCGAATTCTTTACCTGTAATATAATTGACATAATTTCTTCCTACAGCGATTTGGCGTGCTGTGTGATTGCACAGAGAGAGAGAGAGAGAGAGAGAGAGAGAGAGAGAGAGAGAGAGAGAGAGAGATACATGCCTCATCAAGCATTGATAATAGCTTGATTTTTTTCCTCTGGTAATCGGCCCTTTCTGCTTGAGATAAAGGGTGGCGCTCCTTTGAGGATGAGGCCCCAGCACCACCCCTGCCACCTCCATTCAAGAGAAAATTAGGGTTTCTATCTTGCTTTCTTACTTTTTGATTCTTGAATTGCCCTCTCCCAACAGAGCAGAATTCTTCCAACAATTCTTGGGCAGATCTCAAATATTTCGAATTCTTCAAGCCATTTGTGATTCTTGGAGATCCTGTATATCCAAAATGAATTTGATCATCCCGTGGCTGATTAAGCCCAAGATTCTTTGGATCATAAGGATTACTTGAATAAGTCCCCATTCCTTGACTCTGGAAGTAAATCCCACCATTTTCCATTCTTAAATCCTCGAATTTTGCGGATTCCAAGTGCCTCAACGACGACAACGATAAAGAAAGTCCTTGTCCCTCCATCATACTTTTGATTTTCGCATTAGTATCATCCCCACCGCTGCTGCTAGTTATCCAAGTAGATTGAGGTGGAGGGTCCATATTAACCAAGGGAAATCCTTGAAGAGAAAAGTCTGATGAGTTGGGAAGTAACTTCTGGATCGAAGAAGATATAGGAGGAGAAGATGCTTTAACATGTGGAATCATAAAAGGAAGCTGCAATCAAAATTGATGAAAACTCACTTCACTATGTGTTGTATATAAATATTATTATAATTACGTGCTACTTTTTTGCTACACACACTCACCTCGGCCTCATGAACTTCTGCAGGAATTTGCTGTTTTTGCAGCCATCGATTATAACTTGACTGGATCTGCATCTGATCATCCAAAATTTCATTAGAAGGTTTTCGGCATGGCAAGTTTATGATCTCAGTCAGCATCCCTCCGGTATCATACGCCGGTGGCTGCCCAGATAAATCCACTTTCTCAAAACCTTGCACTCTAAACATTTCGTTTTCGCTAATCCAATCGCCTTGTTTGGCTGTCACAGATCTCTCGTATGCGTTTGAAATATTGTATATACCTTGTTGGAAGCTTTGGGACATGGATTTTCCAAGAATTAAGATTTTCAAACCCAGGTATTCTTTGCCTTCGTAGAGTGTTTTATTTTCTCCCTTTTCAGATTGAAAAACAGGAGAAAAGTATGCAAGAAAATTACTTCTTCAATGGAAAATTACCCAGCACGACCTTGTTTGAAAAAATTCCTAGCCTTAAACCTGCTTATTACACACAAAAACAGCACAATATTTACAAAAACGCAACATATAAGCATAACATGAGAAGTAATAGTTTGAAAAAATAGAGATTTTGAAGATTCTATATTCATTCCACTCTAAAACTTCAGTGACTGCATAACCAATTCTTAATTCCTTCTGTTTTCTTTTCAAAATTATTCCCTCAAATTTGAGGGTTTTTCCATCCATAAGTACCTTAAAGAAACAAGATTGAATTTAATCCCTCAGAACCATCATTTTCTCTGTGCGTGATAGAGAAATTTTCTTGCTGAATATATTGATCTGTGTGCTTGTGTGTGGTTTCAAATTTGGTTCATGGAATCTTTGGTACAATTTTTTCGACCAGACAGCAAGAAGCAGCCAGGAGATGAGATAATGAAAGGAGATGAGAAAAGGGTCACCCTCTTCTTGTTCACTCCCTCACTTCACTTTCACTTTCACTTTCACTATACTTTCTATATAATTTAAATTAACTATTCTAACGTATCATCTTTTGATTTTAATCTTATTTAACTAAAAAAGAGTGTTAAGGAATTGAAAGTAAAGGGTTGATATCAACTATATGTAAATGAAATGTTTGTTTTTAATGGTTTAAACTCTTAAATGTCTTTAAGTGATTCGACGTACTAATTAAACTCGCACAAGTTTTAAATTCAAATCCTGCATGCACACTAAAATATGAATCGAACCCATATGTGAAGGATATTTTTTAATAATAGAAGTTATTTATAATTCCAAATGGTTATTTCTCTGTCAAGCCAAAATTTACCAGCAAGTGCACACCCCTGTTAACTCCTTTAGACTTTAGTTAATGACCTAATAATTGGCTTCATAGGTTTCATCATGTCAAAGAATTTTGACAGTTTAGACACAAATCACAATGCATTATTGTTGGTGAAAAGAATCTTACTAAAGTAAATCATGGTGACAAATAAAAGCTCTTTCTCACCAGATGAGTATTAATAATACCAAAGTATATTTAATGGCTTGTGTACAAAACTATGAAAATGTCCAACTCTTTGCAGCATGGATATCCATGTCTTGAGTATAGATGCAATCATTCTGCCCTTAATTTTAAGTGAGAATAGGAAAATATACAGACTGACACTGCTCTATTGATGAATGGTAAAGACAAGAATTCAATCTCAAAGATAAATGAAAAATATTTCTCTAAAGGGTGGATTCAAATGACAAGCTAGGATCATCATTTGGGCAGTACTTTATATTTTTTTATGATATTTCTATATGTTACTATTCATTATTGTCCTCTATATGAATTAAAATATTGATATTTATTATATTATTTTAAATATAAAATGGGGATAATTAATTAAAGTGATGAGTCATTACCGCGACGTCTTTATTGTTTTGATTTCTTTCAAAGAAGAAAGTGTAGTCCAATATGATACTCCTTTCTAAACTTGGGTATCACTTGAATTGAATTATTTTGGCAAAATTTAAAGACCCCCTTTTAACGATTGTAATGGAAAAATATTTTATTTTTAATTTTTTTTTTTTTTTCGAATGTTTTCTTGCTTAATGAAGCACAAATTATATATACTTTTATAGAAGACCGAGATGTGTTGTATTGAGGTGAACTTTGTGTACATATATATCTTATAAGAGTTATTCCTTTTCTATCTTCATATACAAACCGAACCCATAAAATCAGACAGCATAAATATATTTCATTGGCCCTTGTTTGGTACTTATTTAAGTTACTTTTAAGTCAATTCTATTTTCCATATTATCTCTCAATCAAAACTTTAATCTTGTGAATAAAATTTCCTCATATTTGTTTCTCCTCTCACAAGTGGCCAAGCAAAATGGTACATGATAATATCATCAAGAGAAAGGGACCACAATTGTATGTTGTCGGGCATGTTATGAAATGGTATTTAATCCTTCATTAATAATTATGAGTGGACAGCCCATTAATTTCCTAGTGGGGGGACTACCAAAAAAGAGTTCAAACCTGCTAGTACATGTATAGAATTTTACGTTCATTATTAATTATTTATATCGAAAAATACTTGATCTAGGAGATTTTTATAAAAGGATGGTGTTAAAAATTTGAACTATATTTTATTTATTTAAATTTTATTTTCAACATATTTAAGTTAGTTCACCCGAGCAAACAGGTCTAAACAAGTTGAAACTCAAAGAATACTAGAATTGAAGATGATGATCCCAATATAGGCATGACCCCGACCATGTTAACCCGAGGAGCAATGCTGACCATTCCACCAATTTTCGCACCCACATCCTCAGGCTTTTGAGCTCGGACACATGTATCCTCGGGTTCATAAGTGAACCTCCTCATCACAAAGATTTCGTTTGGATATCTCCTCGGGAACAACATTCCCGTTAGCTTGGGACCTCCTCGAGATCATATCTTAATCTCGAACCTAGCAAACTCCAACCTAGCAGGACTCTTCTATATGATAAGACTTATCCAATTCGAAGGTATTTGAGTCATGTTATAAATATAATGCCTCTTCCTAAAAAGATTCTACCATTGAAATTTTATTTTTACTGCACATTGATGGTACAATATCAATCATGTTCCAACTTTTAAGCATGGTAGAACAGCTAGAGCTTTCAATAACATAATCTTACCAGGAAAGTACTACATCCCTCTATAAATACAGTACCCCAATTCATTATCTAGGTACGTTTTTACATAATTTTCAGCATATATTTTTTTTTCACAAATTCTCTCTCTGACTTAAGTATCGAAGGGGAGATGAAAACACACATCGATGTCTTTGCTTCAGGTATCGGAAGATCTCGTTCGTGCTCGTTCTCAATCATCAATCTCAAAAATTATCAGGTACGATTTTTGGTAGTATCAGAAGATAACGTAACATAAATACAATTCATAAAGAAATATATCATGCACTTAAGAATGCCATTGTTTTTTTTTTTTTAACCCTGAAAATGAGCTTAAATATTAATGTAAAGGGAAGGGTATAGTCAATTCTTTTGCGAGTTGCAACTTGTGCCATATTAAAGTGATCATTCATTGGAAAAGAAATTCGAGACAGATTTGACATGTATGATAAAAGTGAATTAAACTGTATTCGAAAATATTAAAGACAAAATACAATTTAATCTATTTTAGTATTGTGTACAAAACATGCTCATGTACCCGACAGAGCTAGAAATGAATTAAAAACAATTTTGGGAGGAATATATATATATAATTAATTCCACAAAAAAATACCTGTTTTTTTGAAAAAAAAAAAAATCTATTTAAATTTTCTTCTTCATTTTTTGACGGTGGATCCCCTAAATTTGCCTCTGCCCATGAATAATAATAAAAATACTAATAATAAAAATATTCTAATGAAATTAAATCAAAATTATAATAGATTAAAAATATTTTTTTCACATGAATCCATCAACTCATTAATGAAGTTAAACATAATGCCAAAAATTTTATTCAACAAGTTGCATGAACGGTAGAATACATAAATTGATTTTCTCATTTATAACATTCTATGAAATGTCACCTGTCAATTCAACATTTCAACTGTCTAGATTATTGCTTGGGCCTACGATTTTGCAAATAATTGCCAGACCCGGCCCACCAAGAGGGCCCCCAACCTCTCATTTTGCTTAGAATCTTTCACATTCTTGCAATGAAAATAGTTAAATACAGCAAAAGTCCCAACTTGCGATATTATCTTATTTTATTTTCACACTTCTTTGTAAGTCACTTTCTTGGAGAAGTACCTTAATGGAGTATGTACATAAACTGAAAATTGGAAGGATGAGATCTCTCTTCCATAAAGTTTTTTAATG
Organism: Fraxinus anomala; assembly: GCA_903798345.1. NCBI lineage: Eukaryota > Viridiplantae > Streptophyta > Magnoliopsida > Lamiales > Oleaceae > Fraxinus > Fraxinus anomala. The sequence goes on from CAIGRN010017959.1 coordinate 12,589, forward strand.
TAGGTCAAATTACGAAATGTTATTGTTGCATATTTTTCTACGAGGTTTGAGCAAATAATACCTTTAGCAATATTGATGTGTCAAGTCTAAGTATATAAATACAAATAAGATCGGACTTAATATTTCCATAATTGAGTCGAACTCTAAACGATGGACATTCAAATCGTAATGTGCATTCAATTTTTTCATAAGGGTTATCTAAGAATTGGAAAAATAAATGAAAATCACAGTTACCTAGGCATATAAATACGAAAATAATGCATACAAATTATCAAACATTTTGTAAATAAATTGACATGAGGTGTATAGACGTTTTTTCCCAAACATTTTGCACAACTCTTTTATTTTTTTTTTAAATCATGTGCAATTAACCAATTTTGACAAGATTTGAGAATAAAAAATGAAAGGATTTTCCTTTTAAATTTTGAAATTGAAAATGACATTTTTTTTTAAAGGTTGTGTTAGGTAGTGTTTTGCAACCCTTATAAAAATTAACTTGTGCGTCTCGCAATAAGGGATTAACATCCATAGAATTATGTTAAAATGACGAAATATGTAAATAGAACTAAAGCCGGGAATTGAAAAGTCGTCCATTTTAAAAGTTGGGAGAAATTTGCTAAATGTTATAAGTTAGGAGACTAATTATGCAAATTTTCATAAAATAAAGATGTAATAACAAAATGGATGGTTGGAGTCGATCACAGGCATGCACATGCGCATTACAAAACTTTTACCTCTTCACAATGTTTACTTTATTGTCACTAAAGACAGGGACGGACATAGCACTCCGCGCGATGGCGTAGCTGCTCATGTTGGATTCGTTGGAGTCTTCAATACCGCCGAACATTGTCGGGCCATTGCGTTTTGCACTGTTGCAGAGAAAATAGAGAAGACGAGAAGAAGAAGAGTCATGATCAAGTGGACCCTTTTTTTTAGTTTTAGCCCTTTTTTGGGTTGAGAGAGTTGGGCCTTTTTAAAAAAAAAATTAGGCCCAATAAAATGAAATAATATTCACCACATTAACGTGGCTCCAAAGTGCAAACCCTTCCCTTCACTCCTTCACCGGGAAATAAAATTAGGGCGACGAAAGATGATGAAAACTTGTAATCCGAATAATATGTGGAAATGCATATTCAATGGTCTTCAAAGTTCTCTGATTGCTTTGCTGGTTCTTGACATTTTTATTGTGCAAACTACTAATTCTATAGAGGATATTTGAGTGTGTGCATTTGCTGTTTAGTCTTAAATTTGCATTTTCATCTATTTTTCTTTCTATTTATTGGTGGGTAGGTTAAAATGCTGCATCATGGTTAGACTGGGAAAAGATAAAAACTTGAAGCACCAAAATACGTGGTCTGTTATAAATTTCTATTCAGATTAAACGAGCATGGTGCCACATTAAAACATTTCTTCAATCACTGCCAATTGAGTGTGTGTGTGTCAGATGGAAAAATTGTTGTCACTGTGAAGAAATATATTTAGTACCTAATGTGGTGGGGATTTTTCCTATTTTTCTGCTAGATTCGGTAGGGATTGAGAGCATGGTTCTTGTTCTGAACTTGTCATGAATTTTATTTTTATGTTTAAATATAAAAGTTCTTTAAAATTTAAATAATTAAGGAAGATATTTTAATCTCGTTCTTGCCTTCCTTCGCATCATCTCCTTCAATAATCCTTGGCGGACGAGGTATGGGGTGGGCCATCATCTACCTAAAGACCACATTAGATATTAACGACTAACAAGTAACGAGGGTTGGATTGTTGGAGTGACTTTAAGGTTTAACTATTTATTACTTATTAGATTAGCATTTGCTGTTTAGTCTTAAATTTTATTTGGCATTTTCATCTATTTTTCTTTCTATTTATTGGTGGGTAGGTTAAAATGCTGCATCATGGTTAGACTGGGAAAAGATAAAAACTTGAAGCACCAAAATACGTGGTCTGTTATAAATTTCTATTCAGACTATACGAGCATGGTGCCACATTAAAACATTTCTTCAATCACTGCCAATTGAGTGTGTTTGTGTCAAATGGAAAAATTGTTGTCACTGTGAAGAAATATATTTAGTACCTAATGTGGTGGGGATTTTTCATTTTTTTCTGCTAGATTCGGCAGGGATTGAGAGCATGGTTCTTGTTCTGAACTTGTCATGAATTTTTATTTTTATGTTTAAATAGAAAAGTTCTTTAAAATTTAAATAATTAAGGAAGATATTTTAATCCCGTTCTTGCCTTGCTTCGCATCATCTACCTTCGATAATCATTGGCGGACGAGGTATGGGGAAGGCCATCATCTACCTAAAGACCACATTAGATATTAACGAGTAACGAGTGTTGGATTGTTGGAGTAATTTTAAGTTTTAACTATTTATTACTTATTAGATTGATACCGTTTTAATTGAAACGATTTTTGCAGATTATGGAACGAAAGTCTCAACCGAAACGAAAGTTCACACCTAGTTCTTCTACTTCTAGCTATGCATCCATTCTCGACACCACTTCTAGTCGAGCACGCGAATTGTTAAATAACACAAAGAATGCAGTTGTCTAATATCATAGTTACAGAGTATGTTGAATCATGTTTTTTTTTTAGTATTTTGGGTTGTATTGAATTATGTTTATATATATATAATTTTTACGTTTTAGTGCGTTTACATATATATTAAATAATTTTTAATATTATTTAATTAAATATTAATAAACGATCTCGTTTTTACGATCGCTGATTGTCGACGGTCAATGATCAACGTCCATCTGAGCTGAACTTTTATGCTGAGTCCGCCCCTGACTAAACATCATCTTGTTATAAAATTATAATACAGTGGGTGTCTAGAATTCAAACGTTAAATGACTGATCATAACCACCATCTTTATTTCAAAATTAATGACAATTGACTATCATGTTAATTTCATAGGTTACAAGATTTATATGAATTATCCAATGTGATTAAAATATAGTTTCTTTCACGTTGTATTGTTCTCTCTATAATTTCTTATCTTATTTCCTTTAATTTTACAATACATTTATGGCCTCTTTACTTAAATTTTCCAAGCAAAAGGAAAAATTAGAGAAGTTTAGGCCGCCTCCAAAGTATCTGAAACCGTGGAGTTACTCCAAAAGAAGCACTTCACGAAGCATGCTGGAATTTCCAATAGTATGTTTTGGGTTCGGTTAGATGATGAATTTTTAATTCTGGATTATGGTTTTATACGATACTGCAGGCCAATAGAGTCAAAATTTGGGGCAACATATCTGAGCATGATTGTGAGTGTATAACAAGACATTTCCTAAATAATTGAAGAATACTATGTTGCCCAACTGGTGATAAGAATCAATCTAGATGTCATTTTAAATTAAGGAATATGAGTTCCATTTTAGATATCTAGATTAGCGCCAATTAGGCTACATAGCAATATTCTAAGCAATTCTCTTATCTCCTCTCCAGATGCCTTAAATCTTGCTAGAGATTGTCACTCGTTAACAAGAAATTAACTCTATTATAATTTCGTGTTTTTATATTTTTATTTACTCCAAATGTGATTAATTTGAAGAGGCTGAAAATAGATATGTCAATGAGTAAATTACATAAAACCGGACTTTTAAAATTTCAATTTCAAATTTCGGATCTAAACTTTATTTATACAAAAATCAGATAATAATTATACCCAATCTCAATTTTCATATTATTTTCTCTCTCTATCCCTCACTCATCTCTCTCACGAAGACCACGCCGCAGCTGCTACCACTTCATCCCTTCCCGTCGACTTCACCATCTCCAACCTAGATCCCGTCGCCGACACACACCTTCCGCCAACGTCATCCACGCCGACGACCCATCACTCCACCGCCAGCGTCGGGAATCTTCAAATCACCGGCATCCCTTACAATCGGCCCAACTCCAACAATAACACACTGCCACACCTCTCGACTTCATAAATTAACCACTAAGCCATTACTACTACCGACGACCCATCCCAACTCCAGAAACACAGCAACCTTCAGCAACCACAGTAACAACATTGACCCGAAATAACTCCAAAACTCGTTTATTACAAATATCAACCGACACCCCAATAAACCACAGTTTGCAAATGATTTTTTGGGCTTTTATTTTTGTTGACTTTTGAGGATTACACGAGTGCTGGACTTCCAATCATGATACCATTGCCATTGATTTTCTAGGATTCTGATTTGAGGAGCTGATTGTTATAGTTTCGGTGGTTTTTGTTGGTGATTGGTGGTCAAAATAAAAATCATGGCTTCTTCCTCTATTTTGTTGGTTTTTATTGGTTGTTGGAGTGGTGATGGTGTCGATGATCGTGGATTGGTGATGGTCTGCAAATAGTGATGGCGTTGTGTAGTGTGGCCATGAACATAAATCAGTTATCTGGAACCAATTCTATTTAATTTGTAACATGTGAACATTGATTTGTGACATTGCACGATGACTTGTGGTATGTGAACTGATAACACGTCACGTCTTTTGTGCACTTGTTATGTCACAGATCATAGGTTATAGATAACAAGTTCATAGGTCCCAAATTATCATTCAGAGGTCATAAAGTATATGTTACATATTAATGTGAATATGTCACATATCAATATTAAAATGATGTCACATGTCTTTGTACACTAATAATAGATTACAGACTTAAGTTAACAGGTCACAATTTATATGTTATATGTCGCATATAACAATTCACAGGTTATAGATCATTTTGCATAGGTCACAGTTCATATATTATAGGTCACATATCCCTCACTCATGACCTGTGGTATGTGAACTGATAACACGTCATATGTCTTTTGTGCACTTGTCACGAGTCACAGATCACGAGTTATAGTTAACAAGTCACAGGTTACAGTTCCTAAGTCCTAGATTGTCATTCAGAGGTCATAAAGTATAGGTCACATATTAATGTCAATGTCACATGTCAAAACTAAAATGGTCACAAATCAGATGTCACGTGTCTTTGTACACTAATAATAGGTCACAAATTCAAGTTAACATGTCATAGTTCATATGTTATAGGTCACATAGATCATTTTGCATAGGTAACAGATCAATGTCTACAAGTCACAAATCTAAAGAGAATTGGTCAAGACCATTGTATCAATATCACAGATAACAGATCAATTTCCAAAGGTCACAGATCTAAGAGAACTACTAACAAGCCATTAGATCAACATCACAGGTAACAATTTACATTTACTTTAAGTCAAACTGCCAAAAATTTACGAAATTCAAAATAATCTGGTGATAAATCAAACATCCGAATCAAATTTGCACTTCATCGACGTCAGTCAATTGTTCAAATTGAAGCTCAATTAGATAATCTGCCAAAATTCTACCCGATGTGATTGATATTCTACATTTGTAATCGGATTTTTTCAATAATCACCAATATACCAAATTCTGGGGACAGTGGATGATATTATGATACAATTAAGTGGATTTTAGCTTCTCGATGATGAATATGTCTTTCTAGGGAGGTGAAATTTGTATTTTAGGGAGCCCGATTTCATATGGTAAGTGGAAGCTTGATTTCAGGGAATTAAATATTAAGAGAATATATATATATATATACATCTGATTTTTGAAAATACAAACCTTTCATCTGAGAAGTGAAGTCTGACAAACTTAATATCTGAGTTATGAATTTTTTCCCAATGAGGATTTCCATTATTGAGATGTGGATCAAATTTTGCTAGTGTTGTACTTGGCCCAAATTCTTGCCACGTTTATCAAAAATTTGACAAAAGTAGCACTAATTCGGGTCAAAGAATTACTGTAGCAGTCTTTTTTAAAGGGGATTTTATTGCATCACATTTTTATTTTTTTTTGTTACACCACAATTTTAAGTAGGTTGAATATATTTGTACCACATTTTAATTGTACAAAAAGTTTCGTAACCTTTACTCATTGTCAAACGTATATACCAACTTTTCTAATCGTATTCTTGTCCTCCTCACCCTTGAATTTATTAGGAAGTATTACTATTTAACTGATTTCATCCAAAAATTCCAGAATAAACATACTTATTTACCTCTCATAATCTGAAATAAGTTTTTTAAAAAATTAATTAAAAAAGAAGAACAACAACAAACATGTGTGTACGTGTGTGCGTGTTTTCGAGCTTGACGTCCAATGCGTTGGACATATGTTATCCGTGTTAACTATATCTCAGTTATATATAACATTATGTGGTGCGAAATTTTTGTCTCGATGACCTCTTTTCACACGAAAGTTGTGATAAATGTGGAGAATAGCTTTTGTGACTTCCTTTTCCTCGAAATGCGAGATGCGTAGAGATTGTCCTATATTTCAAAATGAAATTCTTAACAATAAGATTGAAATTTCTCTCAGGAGATCAGAACAAAAATGAAAAAGACCGAAAGTTTTTCTCTCCACAAGACTAAAGAAGAAAAAGGCATATGAAATTAGTGAAATTCAAATTTTGAACAATAAATATAAGATCATAACAATCCCAAATTATAAGAATTCGTGAAAATGAAAAATCAATTAGTAAAAATATATTTAAATTGTTTTTTTATAATAAATATCTGATTTGTGAATAAAAAATGTATTATCCGGTTTTTGATAAGGAAAACTTAAAAATTATGATTTCTTGTTTCCTCTAATTTGCTATTTTAGTTTCCTCGTAAGTTTGAACTGAATACATGAATTCATGAAAAAACTAGAAAATCCAAATCCCTCTAAATTTTGACCACTTCAGGTTATAAATGCACGATGCCCCATTCGGTTATACCTTTTTTCTATCTGATTTGATCAGTTTGAAAATTTTAACATCATCTAGAATTATGTGAGAATGTTGTCAAACTCATAGTTAATAACATGATGCAGGATGTCTGACTATAGGAGGAAATATATCTGGCCAAACAAGACAGCAAAGATCAACACATGGTGGTGGCACAAGATCTATATGGGGCAATATTGAAGATCAAGAGCCTAATACTCCTAATGATGAGTTGGGAGTTGAGAATACAAATGATATGTCCAGAGCTAGAAACACGACCAGGGGTCCTCATCGTGGCACTTCAATGCCTGTTGATCGATCACAACGTATAAAAATAAGTATTGAAAAGGGCAAGTATACTTATTTTGAATTGAGTTTTGTACATTTAGAAACATACTTGTTGATGTTTTGTAATATATATTGTGTTTGGTATTGTGCACTAGCGTTTAGAATTGCAGTTTGTTTGTGTACACATAGTGGAAATGTATTTTTGTTGGAGAACTTTGTTAAAAAATCCAAACGAGTTCTTGTAAGTACAATTAAAGTTTAAGCACTTCATAATTTGTTCATATAGTGAGTATGGCAAGCATTATTATTATTATTTTTCTCACAGGATACTTATGAGACTTCAATTGAGTTCAAGTATGGTACTGTTAGAGATAATCAGCTTGAGTTTTAATCCTGACTCGTGGACGGATGTTGTCAACGGTCCATCTAAGAGTTGTGTTTATGGTTTTGGTCCTTGACAACCTGCTTTGCAATTTCTTGGCACACCTACTTTACCTAGACATTAAATACTTTCATGTGATAAAGAGATAAATAATTTAAAATCATAGCTGGCTAGTGCACGAAATACAATAGAAGAAAACAATGAAAAAGGTTGACAATCTCACTGTATGTCTTGAAAGAGTTGAAAGAAATCATAGGATCGAGATGCGAGAAACAGTTCGAAACATGCTTAGGGAACTAAATATTCCAAACATTCAATTTTCCTTCTAAATCGGGATCATGAAACGATGATGTGTAAGACATTATGTTCATACATTGGAATTTTGATGTAATAACTTCATATATTAAAGTTAGTTCAAGTGCATTTTGATGATTTTGATGATTTAATTTTTTTTATATTAATTGATTATTAATTAGTAGGTTTTATAAATTTATAGTATTTTTTTATTAAAATACTACTAAATTAAGCTTCACCTACGAAAAAAAGTAACCAATCGGTTGGTAATAATAAAGTTTTTAGACTTTTACCAATGGAAATTTGGTTGGTAAAGGTAGACTTTTACCAACGGATTTTCGGTTGGTAATGATAATAATTTTAACAACGAAAATTCAGTTGGTAATGGTAATATTTTACCATCGAATATTCGGTTGATAATGGTTACGATTTTCATCAAAGAAAATTTCGTTAGTAAAAGGTCCACACTATATTAACGGAATTTCCATTGGTGAAATGTTTACACTTTATCAACAGAAAAATCCTTTTTATAAGGTTTACTTTTTACCTATGGCGTGATCCGTTATTAACTATCAGCGACCCTCAAATTAGCTACGGATTTGTGGTTGTTAATTTTTCGTTGGTGAAAAGAAATAGTAACGGCTATTGTCGTTTCAGGAAGAGAAAATCCATGCCTAAAGTCACTTATTTTGTAGTGTTTGAATGTATTTGGATAATTTTCTAAAAATATTTTGTCTCGTTAAGAGAACTTTTAGATAAAAGCTGACCTAGTATAGATTTTTCAATAAACTTTTATACAAGAAGCAGAAGTGCAAGTAAAAGACTTGACAAACGGGCCCATAAACAATTTTTATAGAACTCAAGAGTAGTTGAATCAGGAAACGATAGGATAATTTTGCCACCTCCCATTTCAAATTAATATTTGGTAGGTCGAAGAACCAAAAGATTCGTTTTCAAATAGTAGAAACAAAGAGAACTAAATGCTTGAGATGAAAGCACTGAGGCAATAATTGAAAGACTTGCAAAGATAGGTATAATTGCTAAACACTAACAAAACAATTGTCTCATAATTTAGTAGAGATTTCTCATACTAGGATAACTAAGTATTAGTTAGGATTTCTATGTGATTATTTAGTGACATGTTAATCAAAAATTTTGCCGTTTCTATATTCGTACTATTGCTCGATCTCGCCAAGATGTTACACGATAAAATATTTGCATATTTGGAGTTGCGTCAACTCGTTTTAGAAGGTATCATTTGTTGGTGACTAGCATAATGCAGGAAAGAAATGTTTAAATCACAATTCGTAAGGAGGGCTAAAATTTTGCCTCTCCTTCTATTAATTTCCAAATCCCAATTCATAAATTTTTTGATGCCAAGTCATAACTTATTTAGACAAATTCTACTTATTATTAGTGTTTTTTTGCTTGGCAAAATTGTTATATATTCTGATTAAAATTAGTATTTTTATGCTTGGCAAATATTTTATATATTTTGATTAAAAAATAGAAATTAACAATTATAAATTAATTTAGATAATTAAAAAATGTGTTTCATTTTTTATTTTTATTTTTTGAATTCTTCAACTGTTTAGCTTTAAATACAATAACTTTTCAATTTTATTGAAAAATAGATATCATGTTCCCAAATCCCATGCATCTATTTTGTCTTTTTAATAATTAAAATAATAAAAATTTGATCTCATGTTACATTTTACCTAGACAATATATGCCCGGTGAAGATTAAAATTAGATTTTTAGCAAATTTTGATAAAAGTTGATAAATTTGTGGTTTAAAAGTCTTGGAATCCATGAAATATGTGATTAAAATTGATTGTTGACTTTCACTATGATAAAAATTTAGATTATAATTTCTACCAAACAAGGACAGGCTATATAAGCAATTTTTTTATTTTTTATTTTATTATAAGTTTGTGTATTGAGATAGCTCAAGAATGAGTTTCAATTATTTCTCTTCGAATACCGTATATATCAATTATCTTAATAAATAATTCTTCAGAATCTCGTACTTCAAAGTTCAAATGCATACTATGTCTTTGTTTGATACACATTCTTTCAAAATATATTTTTTTAAAACTCATTTTCAACCACACATTTTTCGATAAAATAATATTTTTATCACATCAATAACTTTTCCTTACTTTTTAACCACATATTTCTCATCATATCATTATTTAAAATATATTATTTTTTCAATAATATCCATCAAACACACTCTAGATAAAATTAAAACTGGATCTCACAGTACATTGTACCTAGACATATTCTGAAGAATATCAAAACAAGCCAATATTAATGAATCTTCTACTTAATGCACGTAGTCTGTTTGTATCCTTTCTTGTTATCTGGTGCATTGAATCTAGTCATTGTTTAGACTTCAACCTATAGAGAAAATTTTATAAAAAGTAAAAATGATGTTTGATATCAGTTCATAAAAATTGTTAGATGTTTATCGACAAAAAAAAAAAAAAAAAGAAGACAGGCTATATAAGCAATTTTTTTTTATTAAAAGTTTGTGTATTGAGATAGCTCAAGAATGAGTTTCAATTATTTCTCTTCGAATACCGTATATATCAATTATCTTAATAAATAATTCTTCAAAATCTCGTACTTCAAAGTTCAAATGCATATTATGTCCTTATTTCAAACACATTTTTTCAAAATATATTTTTTTAAAACTCATTTTCAACCACACATTCTTCAATAAAATAATATTTTTCATGACATCAATAACTTTTCCTTACTTTTTAACCACATATTTCTCATCATATCATTATTTAAAATATATTCTTTTCTCAATAATATCCATCAAACACACACTAGATAAAATTAAAACTGGATCTCACAGTACATTGTACCTAGACATATTCTGAAGAATATCAAAACAAAGCCAATATTAATGAATCTTCTACTTAATGCACGTAGTCTGTTTGTATCCTTTCTTGTTATCTGGTGCATTGAATCTAGTCATTGTTTAGACTTCAACCTATAGAGAAAATTTTATAAAAAGTAAAAATGGTGTTTGATATCAGTTCATAAAAATTGTTAGATGTTTATCGACAAAAAAAAAAAAAAAAA